>JAOVVB010108106.1:0-11380 GCA_028570985.1 Heterobranchus longifilis | reverse complement strand
ACAGGTTTAGCACAAGAAGAACAGATACTGTAGCATCCATATGTCAACCAGGCTTGTTTTCTTTTGCTTTAATAATTAATGCATCTTCTATACCAGCCCTCATTTTGCAGAAATCTTAAGGGTAAGAAGTTTCTACAGGCTATAGCCTGAAAACATTGTTCAGTTTCACTTGCGGACCTTGCATTTGCAGCTGTTGAATCAGCTTTATGCATAGGATGTCACACTCACACCTAATGCACAGTGGATGTGAATTTCTAAATTCAACATGGAATTATGGAAAATTAATAATTGTATTTTACATCATTACATTCTGGGTTTCTTCGTAACTGGACACAAGCTGGTGTAAATACACTTTAGGTCAGAAGAATGATGTGAGCATTGTGCTTCTCTACAGATACAATGGCTGTGCCTCCCTGCTATGCTGACTTGGGCAAGTCTGCCAAGGACATCTTCAACAAAGGCTATGGTATGATTTCTTTCAGTACCAAGTAGTACTATGATGTTAAAATGTACGTACATTCAAGTCTAGTTGATATTGTAGACAAGCTTTGAAATGATTTGAACAAAACGATTGTTTTCTTCAGGATTTGGCTTGGTGAAGCTCGATGTCAAGACGAAGTCAGCCAGTGGAGTGGTAAGGTCATCCGTTCATCAGATTAACTGTAACATACTTCATAGTAACTAAAGTGATGTAACGGTTAGGGATGTCAGTGATTAACAGTTTAACCGACATTAAGAATTTTGACCGATGATAACTGACCCATTATTACTATCAGTTAAACAGTTAAAAACAATATTTTTTTAGATTAAAAAGTAAAAGGTAATAAAAAAAAGTTTATTCCATGGTAAAAGACAGCACTTCGTTCACCCGCTGGCCAAGAGTCCACCGGAGGCCGGCGGTGCTCTGAGCACTGTGGCATGCGAGCGTTTCATCTCCATGTTCAGTGCCTGTCGGGCGGGGGCATGTTTCCAACTGATGGTGTGAGCGGTACCCTATCTCCCACTCCACCCCGCTCTAATGTTGCTAACTTTTTAAAACATTGGCTCTGCGCTCCATCCAAAATCCTTGCACTCTGGCGGGCATGTAACGGACGCACAACTGTTCCATTCTGTAAAAGTGGCTGCATGTGTCCACACAACAATGCACGCAACACCGGCGGCAAAGACAGCAGCTCTCCGCGGATGCTGAACATTTATGTCTGAGCCTCCTGGACCGGTGAACTGGGAAACTTTCCTGCTTGTTGGTTAACGGTTAATGATCGGTTAATGAGGGTCGGATGGAAATTGACATTCCTAGTAACGGCACAGGAAAATGTAGATTTTGCATTGTGGAAGTTAAGTTCATAGTAATTTGTTTATGGCTCTGTTTGAATACTTTATTGGTATTGTCAACCTAAAGCCCCCTTTACACCTTGCATTAAAACGGGTGATCGGATTGCAATCAGATGTGACAGTACAGGTGTAAATGTTCCCAAAACGCATGGAGGACGGATTGTGATCTGATTGGCCAAACCACCTCCAGTGACCACATTGAACACAAGTGTAAATATGCAATTGCGTTTTCAATCCACATACAACAACTACCAGCAGCAGCCTCTAACAGGTCCGGATGCCAGACACAAAGGGCAGCTCCATGCAGCAACAAGAGAAAAGTCCTGTTAGAGAAATAAAAAGAATCAGTGCAGTCCGGCACGGTGTCGGTGCTGGCAGCTGGGGCAAAAGCAGCCGGCGCACCTCCAAAACGTCCCGAAACTGCATTTCAAACGGCGGACTTCGACAACTTGTCTGTCCGTCCTGCAGTGCACTGTGGCCGGCGTGCGGCGGTGCGGCTCCTCAGTGCAGCCGCAGACAGCTACTTAGAGCTGCAGCAGGAGGAGATGGTAAAGAAAAGAGCGACGTTGGGTTTGAGCTGGATAGAGCGATCAGTGTGGACACATATTAATACCAGGTGTTAATGTAAAAAATCAGGTTAAATACAAGCAAACCCTTTCTTCTATAAAAAGTGGTAAGAAATGCATTTCAAAATTTCTCAGAGCCAAAAGTGACATCTTCAAATTTGCACATTTTGTCTGACCAAACAGTCTGAAGCCTAATGGTAATCAAGTTATAATTCAACAGAAGTGAAAAACCCACATTTGAGAAGCTGAATCCTGCAAATGTTTGGCTTTGTGGTTTGATGAATTACCTACTAGAACATCAAAACTGCTAATTAGTTTTTTATCAAAATGGTCAGTTGTTTCAGTTCTTTAGATTACACACAGTTATTTTTGTTTTTAACTTAACGATAAAGGATTTTTGGCCTTTAGGTCCGAAAATATTCATCCTTTACAGCCAAAATCCTTTATAACCCATCCAAAGTACGACTGATTTCCACATGTAATGAGTTGCTTTTCATTTTTAGTTATTTCATCCAGGATAACTTGTCTTTTTCTTGTGATTGTCATTTCTCTAAAATTGTCCCTTGCAGGAATTCAAAACAGCTGGTTCCTCCAACACTGACACCAGCAAAGTTGCGGGCAGCCTGGAAACTAAATACAAGAGGTCAGAATACGGTCTGACCTTCACTGAGAAGTGGAACACTGACAACACCTTGGGAACAGAAATCACTGTTGAAGACCAGGTTAGGAAACTATTCCAACATTTTCTACACCTGCTATTTAACAGATGCACAGTAAGTGTGTGTGTGTGTGTGTGTGTCATTTATTTTAATGTCAAATGGTTTCTGTTATCGTTTGTCACAGATTGCCAAGGGACTGAAGCTGACTTTTGACACAACCTTCTCACCAAACACTGGGTAAGATAATGGTTAATAAATAATGAATTGATGGAAAAGTTAGTTTTGTGTGAATTCTACTTGAACTCTGCCTGTTGCTCATTTCAGCAACCTGATTTGTCCTACATGCTTCTGACAAGTGTAGTTGTTTTTTGGTTTATTTTTTTAGACTTTTATTTCAAACGTGTTAAAATAAAAAATAAAATACATAAGTAACAATAACAAAACATGAATAATCAATTACATTGATATCAAACGTACATCAAAACTCATACTAATATCATAAATTAATATTTTATGTCTGAAAAGGAGCAGGAAGAAGTTAAAACTTCAAATCCTACACCCTTTTTTCCCCCTAATATGTTAACATAACTTTTCCAGTTCATCGCTCAAGTGATTACCATTCCCATTTCAATCAAATCAGTAAAATCAAACATGATAAATGTACAAATCAGAACAAGATCAGTGCAAAAATAATAACACAATCAGAATGCAACAACTGAAATAACAGCAACAAGAAAGAGAAAAAGTAAACAACCTGTTTACTGCACCAGTCCCATCTCATATCCATCCAATATGTTATTTTTAAACTTATTTAATGTTGCACATTTTTTTCATTTTCTTAATTACAATTATTCCTCACTGTAACTGCAGTACAGTGGTATTTTGCATTCGTCCTCACACGTTGTTTCGTGAACAGACAGGTTCTTAAGTCACACTGACTTTCTCTTGTTTGGAACAAGTCTCTGTATGTCTCGCCGTTTGTTGTTCTCCGGGAGGAATAAAACATAAACAAGTTTTACTAGTGTGCCCAGCTGTGCCGTTAATCTGTGTGTGTTTTGGCTTTCTGTGAGATGCACATGTCCTCTCTCATATTGTGTGTGGGAAGGTTGAGGGTGGAGTTGTGCGGTTACATTGAGAAAGTATGTTGGAGGCTACAGTGTCATGCTCAGACTGGGAAGTAAACACCAGCACTCTGGCAAACTACGTTTTGAGTCGTCTGTGACTCAGAGGTCCTGATTCAAAATAAAGCTGGAGAAATAGTTGAAGTGGTTTTCTCACTGTTCCAGCGATGTGCAAGAAAAATCATTTCCTGTTTGCTATTTGAGCTGACAGCTGTCAGAGGGCATATGTTTAGAATGATCTCTGGGGGATCATAACTCTGTTCCCAAAGTGGGTTTCACAACACCCTGGGGTGCTCTGAGGACAGGCCAAGGGTGACACAAAATTTGTTTCGTTCAAATTGTTTATGTGCTTTATTTTGTTTAATGTTGCACCCAGTGTAGGAAATTTAAAAAAATAGACCTATTTGGGGGGCAACTTTTGCACCTACTGTCTAAAAAAATTGGGGTATTTACAAAATTTTGGGGGCACTTTAAAAAATAGTTAATGTGTGTGTGTGTGTGTGTGTGTGTGTGTGTGTGTGTGTGTGTGTGTGTGTGTGTGTGTGTGTGTGATAAAATGATTGCTTAATGTAGGATTAGGCCTAAATTGGCCCCTCGATCACATTTTTTGGGGCATTTGGAGATTTCTTGGGGCATTTTTACCCTTTGCCCCCCTTTCATTTCTGACACTGGTTGCACCACATTTAAAAAATAATAAAAATGAAGCAACATTTACATAAACTTATGACAAACAAGCAATAAATGTGAAAATCAGCCATGACAAAAATGTTGGCGATTAAAAATTTCATATAACGCGATTGTTCAGGCAAATGAATTGATCAACGATCTGGCTGTTAAACGTTCGGATGGATTTCTGGCATGTCAGAAATTTTGGTTGGCTGTCTTTCAGTTTGAGAAGTTCTACAGTCCGAACAAAACAAAACAAAAAAGTTAATATAATGCACACGATCAATAAAAATGCACAGTTTGCCCAGATTTAAACCATATATGTTGTCAGGTGATACTTTGTATCATAGTTTGGAACACTTAAGAGTGTGTTTTTATTATGTTATGCATTATGCAAGAAGATTATATTCATTAGGAAAACTGTCAAAATTTGTACATTTAAAGTCCTTGTTGTAACATGTTAAATGGGCTCAAAACATACTGCAGGAAATATAAGATGACCCTCTTACAAATGCTTTTTTGAGGCATCATCTGACTTAATTGGGATTTTAATTGAGGTTAACCAAAGCTGTGTTTCTCATCAACAGCAAAAAAAGTGGCAAAGTTAAGACCGCCTACAAGCGCGAGTACGTTAACATGGGCTGCGACGTGGACTTTGACTTCGCTGGCCCCACCATCCACGGAGCTGCTGTCGTCGGCTACGAGGGGTGGCTCGCCGGTTACCAGATGAGCTTCGATACTGCCAAATCCAAGATGACCCAGAACAACTTCGCCATCGGCTACAAGACGGGAGACTTCCAGTTGCACACCAATGTGTAAGTAGAATACCTTTCACACCAAGATTAGATTTCTGTCATCTGTTTGCACTTTGTATTCTGTCACAGGATGAAACTTTCACTTCACTTGATCCAGAATTAGTTTTTCCTCTATAAATGGCTTTACATGTGATGTATTGTGCATCAGAAGTTACAAGTTATTGAATAACATGATTATATGGTGATCTGTATTTTTAAGTGCCAATATGGTTATGGGCTTTTTATTATCTGCGTATTAATCAAGAAGGCCACATAAAGAATGAACATTAAAATGAGAAAAGTGCTGGCAGGGCACTGAGGAGCTCTTCATCCCAGCGTCTCATCAAAAAAGCGCTGGCTGCGTGTGCGTTTTGTCACTATGACAACAACATTAACGTTAGCTAGCTAGCTTAATGCTATGTAAACAAAGCGTTGATTACATAACAAGTTTATGACTTGCAACAATCACCAGCAGCAGTCAGTGTGTGGCTGATCTGCTCCCACAAACGGGATTTTCTCTTTGTTGTGATGGTTTCCTGCTGACAACGCAGCGCCTTTCTGAAAAGTTCCGAGATTTTCAACTTGAAATGCTTGGAGCGGCTGCGCAAAAAAAGCGGAGCGCTCTGAAAAAAGATGCTGGGTCCAGCGAACACTCGCTCCTCATCGGGCTCAATTGGGAAAAAAAGGTGCTGGCACTCAGGAAAAAAAACGCTATATGGACACAGGCCCTTGTGCAAACAAATCTATAGTTATCCATGGGTTGCTATGGTGACACACAAACCCAACAACCATACAACATGAAGAGCTTTAACAGCCTGAAAAAAATTAAAATAAAAAACAGTCTCATCATGTTCAACCCAGCAAGTAACTGAGCATAAAGGTTGTTTATTTGTGCACCCGCAGAGTGAAACTAGTGAGAAAAGGCACATATCCTGTCTACGTTGTGTGCTGCAAATTGATTACATGTGGTAACCCTCTGAATGATAACAAAGTCTGTTGTTTATTATCTATGTAATTAAGCTGCAGGGAAAACACTGGCAGATTAATTTAACAATGGCATCAAGATGTTGAAGTTGCAGTCAAAGCTGCAGCTGTAACAGTCAAATGCTTTACAGTGGTTGTGTAATTTACCCAATACAATTTTTCCAATGTGGAAAAAACTCTGTTTCTACACTCCACAAAATGCCAACAATGGAAGCATTTCTTTCCTGCACTAAAGCCAATCCCAGTTGGTTTTGGAGCTATTGATTCTTGGCTTAAATTTCAAAAACACAGCGCGACACTTCAGAGGTCAGCAAGTCTCCATTCTTTAGGTCTGCTTGGCTAATTAATGTATCAATCACAAATAAATGGTGGTTCCCAGGGAAAGCAGTAGTCCTTATTTATTGTATTCCCTGTCTGGGCGCTCCAGGAGCTTATTGGGTTGAGCGTACACCATTTAAGTCATCACCGCAGCGGCCCGGGTTCAAGTCTGGCCCAGGACCCTTCGCTGCAGGTCTCCCCTTTTGTCTGTCACTATCTAAATAAAGCATAAAAAAGCCTAAAAGGTATGTTAATAAAAATAAGTGTTCCCTGTCTGTGCCAAAACAACAAACTAGTAGCAAAACATGTTTAGTTTATTTACACAAAGATACAAAATGCTTACCATAAACAAACACAGTAATACAGTGCAGGAGAGGAAGGACGCCTGAAAGGCTATTCAGAGTCCTCCCCTATTTAAACAAAGGAAAAAATGAAAATTACTCATCAAAAACGAAATACAAGAAGAAGACAACAAATGAACAAAACAAAACCCATAGCATCACAATATACACAAAACACACAAGCAAGAATAAACAATTAATAATTGTTTATAATTGTCAATTGTATGAGAAACAACAAAACAACAGAAAAAAAGAAGAAAGAAATAGAACAAATAGAAATGTACTAACAGAAACGGCTTGTCCTAAAGATAAAATAAAATATTACTTTAGCTGTGACTTAAAAGCTGGCAGTGAAGCTAAAGATTTAAGTGATGCATTCAATGAATTCCAGAGCCGTGGGCCTCTGAATTTGATTTAAAAAAAAAGAGATCAATTGAAAGCAAAGAAAGTGCATGAACGTGTTTCTACGTGCTAATGGTGAAACCTCCCGTCACCTCTTTAGTTATGAATTCCAAACTGTTTCCTGTAGCGTGAGCTCTCTGCTGTGCTTATGATCTTTAAAGCAATGATGGAGCTGAATTTGGAGGCTCCATCTACCAGAAGGTGAGCGACAAGCTGGAGACAGCGGTCAACCTGGCCTGGACCGCTGGCAGCAACAGCACACGCTTCGGTATCGCAGCCAAATACCAGCTGGACACGGACGCCTCCGTCAGTGTGAGTAGAGCAGCAGAGGCTGTCAGGGGGGGGGGTGACACTAAAGAAAAATAGGACTATTAATTGTCACCAGCTGACTTTTCTGTTTGTTTTTCTCCACAGGCTAAAGTGAACAACAATAGCCTTGTTGGTGTCGGGTACACCCAGACTCTTAGACCAGGTAAGGTGTTTCCTACAGATTCATGGACAGCAGATTATTGCTCTTCAGTTATGCTGGGAAAATATATTTTAAAAGTTCAAAGTCTTGGCTATTAAACCCTATAACAGGCCAACCTGGGAGACCAACTCCCAGTGATTTATGTTTTCTGAAATAGCATCTCGGCTCTGTAAGATGGAGTTGATTTCTTACTGAGTTGACAAAATGTTACATTTTCTTTTATTATTTCACACAAGAGATTACATTTTTCTATTATTTTTTAATGCTAATCAAAATACACCTTTTTAAACCGTAAGTGTATTTAGAAGAGATTGTGTTATGGTTGAGACACACCCGATAGCAATATTATTTAATGAATTTATCAAAAAATAGAAAACGTACCCGTGCTTGAGCAGCTTTTTTGAAAGTAGCAAGTAAGACAGGGCTTCTTGGGATATAGCTAACCATTGTATGCTTGATTTAAATGTTTTAGATTAAAATAAATATGGGACAAAACTTTAAAAGGGGCTACATTTTCATAAACTTTTTTTTTTTAAAACAACAATGATTATAATAGTACTTTTTTACACCTGCAGTATGTTTTCAGTCGGTATTGTTAGTTTTAGATTTTGAATGTGAAACACATTTTTTAATTGTTTGAAGTTGTGAATTGTCTGGGAGAACAGTGTTTTCTGGCACAGGCAAGTTTAGAAGTACAAAAAAATAAAAGATCAAATCATATTTATATATATTTTTTTCACCCCAAAATTGAATTGATGTGTTAATAAGTAATCATTTTAAGTTGTTATGGTATGTTTATGTCCCATGTTGTCAATAATGGTGTTACAAACTGTTTATTGATGAAGTTCTACACTTTAAATACCTCCTATTTTTAGTACACACTGTACACTGTACACTGGACTCCTCGCTTACAGCACTTCAGTTCTGAGCAAATGCGCTACGAATGACTTGACCTAGAATAGAGTCATTTATAGCAACACATAGCAGCCTGCATTTTCCTGTCAACCCTCGTTCTCAGAAACCTCACAGCCCGTGTTAGAGAAAGTCATTGTTGCACATGTTAACGGCTAACGCTGGCTCCTGTTCTCGGTGCAGGTGTGAAACTCACCCTGTCTGGTCTGGTCGATGGCAAGAACATCAACGCAGGAGGCCACAAGCTGGGTCTGGGCTTGGAGCTGGAAGCCTAAGCTGTCAACATACTGCAAGGGACTCGGGAATATCAGAAGAATCTGGCCTTAAACGTATGTCCAACTCAAACCAGCAAGGGGATGTCTCGCAGAGATTGGTTCAAAGGCTACGACAACAAACTCTAACTTGTTGAGTACCACTTCAAGTTGGTGCTTCTGTCATTGGTATATTTTACCTTTGTTGCTTTTTACTTTGTAGTTGCATCTATTCAAGAGACAGTTGGTGGCATATTATTTATAAATCATGTCATTGTTTCTGTCCAGCACTGCCATAATATTGAAATCTATTACAATCCCTTTGCCTGCCATCATGGCTTTATTGTGATAATCCCCCCCCCCCTCTGACAGTCAACATCCGTTGACGTTTTTGTGCGGTGAGCGTCGTCATATCTTCTCTCTTTTACAATCACAACCATCTGATATTCCTTTGTCATCTACACAGTTTTTCTTTACAACCCTTGTTAAGTACACTAGTCTTTTTCAGCTGTTATTTAAACACTGCTGCACCCTTCCTGTTCATGCACTTAAGGACAAGCTAACGCTCTGTAATGTTTTGTTTTGCGTCGGCCATCAGGGTTTGTGATGTTCTGTTAAAGCTGCACATGTGACCTTCCCTTAAACTAGGCAGTTTTCGGGTTGCTAAAAGTTGGGGTCTGAGTTTGAAAGGAAACCCGTACACGTGGCCGACCAAGCAGAATTTAGTTTTTGTTCATTCTGTACTAACAGACAACCGGGGGTAATTAATGTTCACAGTAATGCCAAACAATCATTGTCCGGAAAAGAGGCGTAACTCAAAGTTGCACTTGTGCTTCCCTGCGCTGGGCAGTGACAGAGCCCGCAGGAAGTCTTGGAGGTCCTTATGTGTATGTATACATTTTCAATAAAGTCTTTGAACTCTACAAACACAGTTTTAGTTTGTGATGTTGAAGTGACACTAACAACAACTCATTAACTAGCATGTTTGGTTAATGTTAACCTTCCAGAGGTCTGGATCACAGAGATGTGGTGCCTCGTAGTTTGTGTGCTGTTGGAATGTTTTTAATAGTTGTAGTAAGAATTACATTTACCAGCTTATCTGACATGTTTACTGTAAGTACCTTGTCTAAAGCAGAACTTTATCTTTCACATGTTATGGTTTACAGTTGATCCAAAGTTGTTTTTTAACATCTGCGCACTCTACACCAAAAACAAAATGTCGAATCATGTTTTAAAAATCCTGCAAGCTTTTTGGAAATGCTAGTCATGCTGTTTTTATAATAGAAGCACACAGCAGTCACAGTTTTTGAGTCAACACCTCAACTGAAGCAGTTTTCTGCCATTCTTCCTGACAAATCAGCTGTCAGATGTAATGGGGAGCGTCACAACTGCCATTTTTCAGTCTGTTAAATGTAATTGAAGTCAGGGATATTGTGCCACTCAAGTAATTTCAGGAACTTTGCTTGAAGCTAATGTCCTGCCTGTGTGCTTTGAGTGATGGGGGGTGAATTAAGTGATATTTTGGATGCATAATTTCACTGCAAACTGTTTTAAGAATATTTGTTTATATATGTAGAGGAGCCTGCACTCTATAGTCTTATAAATGTCTCTGGTGTGTAGGTATAAAACCTTCTGAGAGGACACGACTAAAAGGAATTGGAGGCTATAAATGAAACAAAGCCAGAATGTAGACCAACTGAGACATTTTCTTATAAAGCTGCAATACTGAAGTTAAACACAAAGTAGTTAAGAGACCCGGACAATAAAGAAGCTTAAAATTAAGAGAAATAATCCACTGTGAGCAAATGATCCTTCACTGGGAGTAAGAAGACCAAAAGACCTTCAGAAGAGATGATGAATAATGCAAAAAGATAGAAGGGGTGTCGCGATATTCCGGTATTGACAATTATGATATTTAAAAAATGAAACCGTGATATAATTTTAATAATACGCATGTGATAATAGCATGTAAATAATCCAGCACCTCTTAAATCTTTTATATTTCTTTCTGATGGCAGATGTTCAGCCTTGTGGATTTTTTGTTTATCAGATCATCTGGTTGCCTTTTCACAATCCATTAGTGTAACTGTCGTACAGTTTTGTACAGTTATGGTTACACAGACTCTCCACCTCCCTGCATGTGTGTAATTGATTTGCCAAAAAAGAAACAAAACACAATGAACAAAATTCTAGATGAATTTAACTGATTTTTTGTTTGTTTTCTAATTTTCTATAGCTATTAGGATAATAACATTATTGTGAATTATTTTAGTCATGATAATCTTGAAGTGAAAATCTGATATGACAGCCCTAAAAGATAGGGAGCAAATTAAAGAAAACAAGACGACTGGTGCCATGTTTTAATGTAGAACAATGATCTAGTTTTACCCTGTGGTGTGCATCTATCCACATCACCTGCTTTTCTAAATGTACCTTTGAAATGACACAATATGCCCAGCTAGGAGTGACTTAATGACACTAAGATGATCCTGTGTGCAGTAATAAGATTTTATTTTAGTACATACTTTGTCATAACATCGCATCTTGAACTTTGACCCTCTCGCT
>JAOVVB010108089.1:0-12855 GCA_028570985.1 Heterobranchus longifilis | reverse complement strand
TAGTATGAAAATATGAACAATATCCACTTTTATATAAGGAATGGTGTTGAATCCATGAAGAGGTACATGAGTTCATCTGACAGGGACAAACAAACAGTGACATTCAGACAGATAACAATAAAGTTTAGATAGACAGACAGACAGACAGACAGACAGACAGACAGACAGACAGACAGACAGACAGACAGATAGATAGACTTTATTGTCAGATCGAGTCTGAAATTTTTCTTGCATCTCAGCAGCAAACAAACAAATATTTAATGAGAAGAAAAGGTGCATACATGAATTCAATGAAATATTTTTGATTTTTTTTTTTATATATGTAACATCATTTTATGTGTCTCAGCAGAAGTAATGGGACATCAAGGGAAATACTGATTTGGAGTGTGTTTGCAGTGGTTGTTAGATCTCCCGATCTACTGTTGTTTAAATTAGTGAATACAAGGTCACATAACGCTGACCTCTGACCTTCTGTCTGGCAGGATCATCAGTGGCTCAGCTGAAGGCAACTGATCCTGAGGGGGAGCCTCTCAAGTACGGTGTTTCAGGAGAAGAGGCCATGAGGTATTTTTCTGTGAACAGAGACACCGGTGTGGTCTGGCTCCGACAGCAGCTCGACCGTGAGGTATGAACACCAAACAAACACGTAGGCTTACACATTACCAAATGCATTATATGCAAGAAAAAGACACTCAGGACAATTTTGAAAACAGGAGATGGAATGTAAATTATCAAATGATGAAAGAGCAGTGAAAAGTGCAATCCTCTTCAGCGGGGAGGGATGAAAAAGAAAGGGTTTAGAGTCTCTTTTTTTTTATGCTGTGTCCATGCAAAGTTTATGCTGATGCCTGTCTCTGTCTCCACCAGACCAAGTCAGAGATGCAGGTCGAATTCTTCGTGAGTGACATTCAAGAGGTAAGCGACAGATTTGCACTGATCACAGTTATGACAGCACCCGTCACACACTGACACCTGGATACAGCCTGACCAAATGTCACACAGAGAGACCGTCTCCCTTTTAGTCTCTTTCATTCACACCCTTATTTCTCTCTTTTTCTCTCATGTAATCATTCTGACACCTGTCTCACTCAACGCAGTTTAGTTACTGAAACATACTGACGTTCAACCTACTCTCCCCTGCGGGTAATCTATCACATACTTGTGCTGTTGTTCTTTCACTCTGAATCTTGGCTTGGGACACATTTTTCAGTGACTGCGGTTCTCTGACAAGTAACTTGTGGAGGAGGCTTTGGAGCAGATTTACCAAGGTGTTTCCTCCCTCAGGTGGTCAAAGACACAGTAAACATCCAGATTGGTGACGTGAATGATAATGTGCCAGTCTTCCATGGGCAGCCGTACACCGTCCACATCCCAGAGGTGAGGCTGCAAGTTATTTCACTTATTACCTTGTAATGTATCCAAGGTAGCAGCACAATGACCTGTGAATCAGAGGTTGTGATGCGCCTCTTCCTGCAGAAAAAAATGAAAATGTGTGTAGGACAATTGCTATATCATTTTTATTTTTTTTAAATTTTAAGTACATACAAAATGAAAAATCACAAAAATATACAAAACGCAGGGTAGAAAACAATATACAAAAAAACTAAAAACACCAAAGCAAAAATCAAGAAATACACACACACACACACACACACACACTGTCTAGTGGTAAGACAAATGTATCACATGTAGGACAATTGCTATATAATTTTTATTTTTTAAATTTATTTTTTTAAGTACATACAAAATGAAAAATCTCAAAAATATACAAAATGTAGGGTAGAAAACAATATACAAAAAAACCAAAAATCAAGAAATACACACACACACACACACACACACACTGTCAAATGTATCACATGTAGGACAATTGCTATATAATTTCTTGTTTTATGAACCTCAAAACAAATGTCAGAAAAACTGACCATCCAAAGAAAAGTTTCCTCACAAATATCAACTATAACTTTGACAAACAATGGGCCTCATGCAGCAGCATCCTCTTCATTTTCTAAGAGAAGTCACCTCCAGATGCACCAGACGCTCTGCTCTTACCCAGGTGTGCTGGATATCTGTCTGTTAGCATAGTTAACACACCTCCTTAACACTAAGGGCAGGTGTTGTGCTGTGTGCAAATATTCAGGCACATGCCCGAGAAAAGGCTGTAAGAAGAAGAAGAACTTCAGCAGTAGTGAAATCGACGTACTGTTAAATAAACATAAACAAAGTAAACAGTGTCAGTACTGGTGTTACAGGAAAATCAAATACATAAATGAATACACAAACACAGTTATAAAACATATAATAATGTAATATTTAATCGAATAAACGATGTAGCCTCTGGGGGCACTGACCAAGTTTTCTGGGCTCCTGGTGTAGCTCGTTTGAGTCGCTCCCTACGGATGTCCGGGCCAAGACTTCCTCTTCTGTGAGCCGCTGTTTGTTTACAATCCAACTTGCAATTTGAGACGCAAGAATGGAGGGTTTTTTTTCAAAGGCAATTGTGTAATCAGACTTTGCTTCTTTTATTATGCAAATTGAACGTTTCTCCACACACTTCCTCAACCACTCGTAAAATATTCTCTCAAGAGAAGAGCAAAAATAAGAAAATGAATCCCAGTAGTCAGTGGGCATACTAATAAAATAACAACAAATGGTGGATACGAACAAAATAAAAAAGGACATTTATTCGTATATTGCTTTCCTGCATGAGGCCCATTGGTTTGCTTCTGGAATTTAAGAAAACGTAAGTAGGAAATTCAGCTCAATTTTACGACTATTGTAACAGTGGTGACTGCACGGTGGTTACATCCGACTTATGGTGATCATCTAAATTCATAGTGCTTTTCGGCCTCCGGTGCTCTGGAAAATAGCTGCGTTTTGCCGCACCTGTGATGTTCCCACGATTTGAGGAGTTGTCTTTGCAGCTCATGTTTAGAGACTCGTCTTTATAGGCAAGAAAAACACTCGCTGCAGTGGAGACCTCAATCTCCTTTCTCCTCTCCGTTCCTCCCGCTCCTCTGTCCTCTCTCTGAATCTGCTAACTCCCTCCTCAGCTCTCACTTCTTTCCATCTTTCTCTCTCCTCTTTGCCCTCTCCCTCATCTAATCCTTAATAGAAGTAATTGCCAGAGTGGAGTGGAGGACTTCAAACAGGGGCTGAAATCCACACACACAAATACATACACACACACACCCACATATCTTGTTGTGTTTATATTGAGCACATACCCCTTTCTGAGTCTTCACCAAATCTTCAAAGCCACTGGCTTTTTCTCTCCCCAATCCATAAAGTCAGGGAAATAAATAGGAGAAAGGAGGACTGTTAAGACGAGGCTGTTTAGACCACCCACCAGGGAAGGTTCTCTCAGGCCAGTGCAACCACTGCTCCGCTGTGTGGGACTCACTTACAGTCCACATGCAGACTTTCCAAGCTCTGCAAACAATAGGCTTCAGTTTAGCCTCCGGAAAGCCATTAAACAGAGCTGTGTTTGACCCTCAGTCGCTCACATATTGTTAGTTCCCTTGCATCACTCAGTGAATTACTGCTTGTGTCAGTCCTGCCCTCCTGGTGCTTTCAGAATTTAAGCTTTATTTGAAGCAGTGGGCTGTTGCAATAGATCAGATTCTTACACTAGACACAGCAGTGAGTCTAATGTCGTGTCCACACCAGGCGCGGATAAATTAATTTGCGGGAATGAATTGCATATAAAGTCAATGCAAAGACGCGGTCAGGTGACGTGAATGATGCGAATTGGGCGGCGCGATGAAGCAAATAGCGCGAATTTGCTCATTCGTGTGAGTTGAAAAATATGAACTTTTGCGGATAGCATCGCGAGTAATCGTGTGAATGAAGCGAGTCAATACAGAAGATTCCAGCATCCAAACTCGCACGAATTAAGCTTGTAGATTAATTGATTAGCGCCCGATGTGTACACGACATAAGGCTACATTCACATTGCAGTAGCAGACTATGTGGCCCAGATTTTAGTGTAGTGTGGACACAGAATTTTTTTTAATTTTTTCAATCAGATCTGGGCCACTTTGAGATGTGGCCCTGAATCTGATGAAGATGTGATTTTTTTTTTGCAATGCAAAAATATCGGAACTTATGTGACTTTTTAAGCCCCTTTTCCATACACACGTTTGTCCCGGAGCTCTGACACCCGCCCGCCGCTCAACAAGCTCAGGTAGACAACTTATACTTTTAGTTTCATAAAATGTACCGGAATTCATGCACATGCAGGATATTACTTCAGACATTTGTCAAATTACATTCCATTACATCACTGACTCGCGCTCAGTGCTGTGAGTCTTGTGGAGAGGCGCTGACAAATATCATATGTAGTTAAAAGTAGTCCTTAACATCCTGAAATTGTGGATGACATCAGTTTGAGTGAAGCCATTCACATCAGAATCCCACCACTCCAACTCCGCCGTCTGCATCCACACACACCTCCAGAAGTAGCGGCCATTACTCCACAAAAAGCCATAATTTGTCTCTCTCTCTCCTCGTCCGCGTCCTCGTTATCTGCTCATGAATTCGCTGGTTTTTGGTGCATATAAATGTATAAATTTAAACCATAACCGCTGACTTCAGTCACCTCCGTGGCTGGCATTTTACTTCCACATGACAGCGTGCTGTGTGTGATCTTTGTGTCTTTGTTATTGTTCTTTTGTGCATGCATGTCAGTTCAGCACCGTGGCCACTTGAGTCTGATACGGACCACACATAAAAAACAACACAGATGCAATCTGAGCAATAGATCCAAACTGAGCATTACGCCCTGTAATGTGAACGTAGACTAATTCACCTGCATTTCTCTGCTTTGAAAAGATCTGAAGCCTGTAACAATGAGACGTAACAGTTAAAATAAAATATGCAAACCTTGTATGTGAGCACAGAGTGAGACTAATGCAGGCGGAATGTTTTATCACAAATCTCAATCAACTTGTGTGCCTTTCCTGATAAATGAGACACAGAAAATGCATTCATATTTTAATGACTGTATGTTGCAATTACAACACAGCACACAGTCCAATCTGTACACACAGAGCTCTTCATTAAAGCCTCTTCCACCTGCAGGTGGGAGTTTTGGAACAATGTTCATTCAGGAGTCAGTTTCTTCCTCAGTGTACTGCTTGATTATGCCAAAATTCCTAATTGTGATTATTTTTTGTCAATATTGAGATCACTATTATTTTAAACGATTTCTCAATGACTTTGGAAACATCGTGCATTTATTGAAAAAAACTTTTTTTTTTAACAGTGGATTTTCTTGGAACTTTAGTGGAACTTTAAATATAATTCAACTGAAAAACTAAAAAATAAATGTAAAAAATTAAATATAATTTAATAAATGTAGATATAATAAATAATATATAATGTATACATGTATATACATTTTAAAAAATAACATAAAAAATAATTAATAAAAATAAAATAAATACAAATAAATTAGATCAAATATGTTACTGTTAAGTGCACTGCCACAACCTACTCAAAACTCGTAAACTATATTCAACATTTTGCAGTCAGTAACTCGCACACAGCTGTGAAGGAAAGAAAGAGCTGCGCTGGATTTATAACACAAGACAAAACGAGAGCGTCATTGTGAAGCACAATGCAGCACAATAATAAATTGAAAATAAAAATCGATCAATCGCACAGCCCTATTTGTACCCTGTTTCCCCTTCCTCTACCCGCCTTATCCTGTTTTCCCACAACTTTTGTTGCCTGCATTTTTATGGCCTCATTACGTCCGTGACCCAAACTGACCTCTAGCGGGCAAAGCAAACATGCTGCGACATCGCTCCATCATGCTGTCACTCACTGGAGGTTGGAGTACAATCAGCACTACTAGATAGCGCTGCTGAACTTTAGCACACAGAAGAAGAAGAAGAAGGAAAAAGGGTGATGGATGTGAAGGATGGCAGAGTAGTAAAACTAAGAGGAGTGATGACAGAAAGACAATGGATTGAAATGATGTAATTTAACACATGGATACAACAGATTGACAGAAGCCAAAAGAAAACAACTTAGGGGCTTTAGGGTTGTTGAAACAGAAGCATAGTTACGGGAGGAGGTATATTGACACAGCTCGGCAGCGAGCAGATGAAGCAATGTGAGTGGCAAGGTGAGCAGTGCAGTAGGGAGAGCGGGGGAGAGTGTGTGTAAATGTCGTTTTAATTTGTAGAGCCATAAAGAGGGTGAAGGGGAGCAGGTGGGCTGCTAGCGTTCCCTCTGTCAGTGCTAATGAGCTGGCCAGATTTACAGCATCCACACTCTGAGGCAGCCAGCAGCAGAGGCTGGATACAAGGAGCGGAGACTATCACCAGAAATAATGTTTTGATAGAACAGCAGATGGGCCACAACCCAAATCCATTATTGGATGAGATGATGGAGTGAGCCTCCAACATACTGAGAAGTGTTTTTCACATTCTCAAAGCACGACAGGTAGTCCCTCTATATAGCAAGTCCTCTATCGACAAATTCAATATGTTTTGAGTGTGCATCTGTGGAGCGCAGAGCTGCTGTCTGAGCAACTGTGGGACCATCCATGGCTTAAAGAACAACCCTCCCCCAAAACACTCGCACACACACCTCCCTCAGAGCTGCCTGACCCTCACACTCCCCCACTGGGAGTCGGTTTCTATGTCAGTGCCACTGTGATAATATCAAATGCCAGCGCTAACAACTTCTCTAAGTGTGCCCAGTGTGTGCCATCTCCTGCTGTTCCCATACGCTGCCTCCTGACCACAAACACACTTTTCTCTTCTGCTTCTCTTTCTCTGCAGTCTCTTCTGCCTCAGGCTGCGTTCAGACTAGATCAGGCGCTGCAGCGGAAACGCCAGTCCTCCCATTCACACGAATGTGGGTAGTCCGTTTAGGCTGCGGCGGAGGGGGCCGCAGGAGGTGCCGGGAAAAAAAACACCGGCGAAAAAGTTAAAACAGATTCAACTTTTGGAGAAACGCAGCCTGACGTCACGCTGCGATGGCCAATTGCGTAACTGGCGATCAGACCAGACACAACACAACAGACTGGAGTGTAACGTTATGTTTCACATGTAGTCACTCAGTTAGGCCTTGTGCACCAGTTTAAAACCCACTGTTACTTATTGTTACTTACTTGTAGGACCCAGCACACTATTGTTTAACTTGCATGGCAGCTGGATTCTCGCGATATCACAAGATCACGATCACGAGATTCTTGATCGTACAAATCCATCTTGTCAGGCTCCAGTAAAGCGTTTGGGTCCTGTACAGGTCTGACCGGACCCATGTCCTGTGAGGAGCTACTCGTAGCTACGAGGCGTGGTTTGGGTGTTGGTTCAAAACAACAATGCCGGCTCTGCATAGATGTTGCAATACTGCAATAACGTTGGTTATATCAGAAGAATATTTCTTCATTGAAAGAAGAGCAAAGAATGACACTGAAGGCTTTTCTGTACTTCTCCTGACAGCAAGAGTTTGATAGACAGATGGTTTGTCCAATCACCTGTCAGCTATTTTTTTCAAAGTGCATGCCCTTTTTTCCCAACAGTCTCCCATGACGGCTTCTCAGACGTCAGGTTATACTACTTTAGCAGCATGGGTAAATACACCCACACGCCGCCGCACGACCCTGCGGCTAATCCAGGCCCCCAGGAAGAGTGCAGATTGAAGCCAATTTTCACAGGGAAAAGGACGTCTGTAAATCCGTGCATACATTTTTTTTTGAGCGTCACGACTCCCACATAATGACTCGTTCCACTATCAGAATTTGATCCATTCGGTCTGATAACATCTGAACATCTCGAAGAGCTGCACGATTAAATAATTTAATCTCCATTTAGCCGGAATGCTAAACCAGAAGTAGCCGGCTCGGTCGGTGGAAGTCTCTAGTGTTCTCGCTCTATGGGCCCCATAATGCAGAAGCAGTGCCGATCATCTGGGTAATTTTTTACATGCGGCAGTTGAATTTTTTTGTGCCACTGAGCAACTTTCATAAGAAAGAACAGGGCTCCACCTGAGACGTTGTATCCAGTTGTCTTTATACATTCATGGGCGAATCGCCACCACGCTGATCCTGTGACTGCTGCCTTAAATGTTTCTTGGGCTGTCTCTGGTCCTACACACATAAATATGCACAAAACACATTTTCTTTATGCCATTATTGGATCATACACATTCACATGTATTTAAGTAATTTATCGACATTATCCATACTTGTTTTCCCATGATATTTACCAGGTGTATGTTTTGTTATTTATTTTTTGTAAATCCTCCACATATAGCTTTTTCATCCTCTTGCCAATACTCACACTCATCCCTACCTACAGTAGATACGCAGTGCAGTGGAATCCTGCCTTCGATAATGCAGTAATGATGCACATAAGATTGTATAGTATAGCTGACTTCAGACCAGCACTGTAATGCGGCACATAGATGGATTAAATGTATTGGCAGACAGGCAGGAGGCTCCAGGTGATAGATATCCAAACTTTATCTGTTTACTGTCTCTCAGGTATGTCAGGCAGGTGAGAAAATCCCTCCTCAGCCCCTATTTTCTATCAGCCATATCTCAATGTCCCTCTCTAACCTACAGTAAGCTCTGATGAACTACGGCTGATGTTATAGAACAGAGCTGCAAGGTGGAAACCCCTCAGGTGAAAGTCAGAACGAATCTGAAGAAAGAAAAGCCCTTCGGTCTGATCTGATGAATAAAAGTTTCTGTATTTGGTTTGTTATTAAAGGGGAGCTATTCCTTATTTTCTGTCATATATATATAACGTTTCAATCTCGGATATCCATATTAAATGTGGCCAAATTTTAGAGGTAAACGTTATGTAAAGTAATCCCTGTGAGCAAAAAACTCTGAATATTCTGTTTCCAACCGTTTTTTTCTACTTTAGTCTTGGTTGCCGATGTTGTTAATATCTCCACTAGGTTTCAACCTCGTCTTGTTTTAACATAAAACCATGTAAAGATGTTGTAATAGAAACCTAAAATACAACTATGAACCTGAAAATGAACATGATATGTATAGAATATAATAGAAACATAGTTACAGGAATTATTTGTTCCTAAAACAATTATAAGTAACTTGTGAAAATAAAATGAAAATAATTTTGTTTTGTGGCATTCTGTCCAGAACAGAAATCTGGCTGTTATCCCCTTTTATATATTTTTTGTTTGATTAATGGATGACTTTTATTGCTTGGGTAATTGTGTATTTGCTGCTCAAAAGCACTGTGATTACAGTCGAGTAGAACAGAGGAAATCAAACCGGTATGATTTTAGCCCACAACTTTTGGCTGCTACTTTCTCCAAACACTTTTAACACACGAGCACACACACAAATGCGCTCATATTTTCGATAATATTGGCAGAGGGTGTTTGAGAGCTCCTATTACGCCTGTGAATGAGCTGCTTAGTGCTTGATGTGAGCACTGGCAGCAAAACAGAGGCACCTGCTATTTGATGTGCCCTCTGTCGCTGTCAGGTAGAACATAGATGAATCTGTTATAGGCTATCCCTTTCTTCTTTGCCTTTTTTTTCCACTTCTGAAAGCTGAAATTCAATCCCTAATCTTTTATCGCCTTCTGGCCTGTATCACGGCAGGTAACAGCATCCAAAGGTAATTTGTTTACCAGGTTACAAACAGATATTTCAGCTCTAAAGCAGCACTTACAGTATATGGATGACTAATATCTTTGCAGTTGCAAGGTTCTCTGGGAAATTAATCATAAAATATTTGCGACTTAACTTATTCACAGTCATCCTGCACATGCACACAAGCCAACAAACACACACCTTCATTATGAGACATGCACGCACGCACGCACGCACGCACACCCACACACACACACACACACACACACACACACACACACACACACACACACACACACACACGCCGCCTCCTAGAAGTTGGATTTAGCCCATAATGATTTCAGTATCATCTCTCCAGGTCTCTCCTGTAGTGTAATTGAATCTAGTGGTTACTGAGCTGAGTGGTGGCTGGTTGACAGGCGCAGGCCTCAAAGAGAATTCTGCCTGACACTAAGACCCTGAGCCCCATAGGGAGAGATGGAGGGATTTAGGGAGAAAAAGAGAGAAAAAATGGATAAAGGGAGAAGGTTAAATGGGAAGCAGTCAATATTTTACTCACCTCGGGCTCCATTTATAACTTTTTTTTCCTACATAGATTTGGTGCTTAGGACCCAATTCTAAGCAAAAGTTGTGGTTTCTCTCTATCCCGATTGAAGAATTCGCCGCAGACATTTTCTTCAGTTTTCGATGGCATATGCAAAGCTGTCCCTCTGTATCATCCTTTATATTGAATAATGAATACAGTTAAAAAGTGTTGAAACAGTAAACTGTTGTTTTTTTTTTAGATCTTTCTCCATCTGCCCGTATGATTATGTCTGACAGCACTGATTAGACCATAGCACATGACCATCTTCTACAAACTAATCTAAACGCCTACACTAACTTTTTTATACAATGCAAATACAGTACATATGGCCAGTTTATCTCCAGGCCCAGGGTGTTTTACCAGCTGTTTGTTTACATATTTCATGCAGAAAGAGTCCCTTAATTTCAGTGTTTTCCTGCGTGTGGGAGTGTGCTTTTCCATCTGCAGACATTCACTATAGATATATATTGGGTTCATGTGTGGATAGCACATTTCTAAAGGAGTGAGTGTAGTCATTCACTTCCATGAATTGATAATTCATTTGTAGACTTTGGTAAGCCTTTTCAGGGCAAGTGGTCGCTTAAGTGAGTTGTCAGAGAGGTTGTCGTGCCTGTAGAACAATTTTTCCGCACATCCTTTCCAGTCCAGGGGTTAACGCAACAAATACTGCCTGGGCTTCACGTATGCTGCCACTCATGAAGGTAAATCACCTCCCTTCCTCTCTTTATCTTTCTGTCGTTTACTTTAACCCACTGAGCATGAAGAGCACCTTGATTTGCGTGCTACACAGAGACGGGCGCAGATTTGTCTGTCAAAAAAAAAAAAACTACAGTTTGTGAGTGACCATCAAAAAGTGTTTTCTCAGAGAGAGGGGGGAGGGGGGAGAAAGAGCAAGAAAAGTAAGGGAAGTAAGGTTTTTGGAGCACACAAGGAAGGACTGAGTGAGGGGCAAGATTGAAGGGGGAGAGAGAACAGCTTGCACTCCCAAAAGCCATTAAAGTTTGATTCACCCACTCCTCACTCTTTGAATAAATCAACCTGTCGTTCGCTCTCTCCCTTTCTTTCAAGTGTGTGGGTCCCACCCCTCCATCCCCACCCTGCCTTTGGCGCTTGCTCACTTGGCAGAATTGTGGATTCTGACAAGGTTTTGCTAACATTGAAGACAGTTGTGCATCTAGTGAGTCCCTCCATATTTTGCAGCAGCTTGTGTGATTGTGTTTATGTTTATGTGGGAGACAGAAAGGAAGACAGAGTGCTAGCTCTCATCGCTTTTTGCCGTATGTATGATGCCATGGTTACGTGAACAAAGGAAAAAAAAAAATTGATGTGTGGAAAAAATGTGTTCAGCGACAAGTCATGCCGTCACCCTCACCAGGGCTCCACTGTGGCATTATGCAAATTCCTCAACGATTCTTTCCCTCTGTCTTCCTCTGTGTCTCAGTATGCACCTCCCTCCCCATTCGTCTGTTTTCCCCCCTCACTGTTCCTCAGACCGTGGCTAGATTTTCCTTAATAGAGCTTTATAGCCTTTCCAATTTGCTCAAATCTGTTTTGGCTGTCACTTCCACAATTGAGATGGTAGGGAGAAAGGCATTAAAGAAAAATGATGCATTATAGGGAAGTATGGAAGAACGGAATAGGAATACTAAAGGAATGTTGCTACTAACAGTTTCCCCGCTTTCTTGTTCTCATACATATGCAAAAGCTTGCTGTAGAGTAAAATATGGTTAGCTAGGATCATACCTTCTCTTTTATAGGAAGCAGGACTGACTTGGACACATGGGTCATCTTGTTGCCATGCTTATAGTTAAAATATGATTAATGTCATCACTAGTTTTACTATTCAATTTACACGTCAGGTTTTTACAGAGCTTGTTGCAGCAGACATACATGACAACTACAACAAACACCTCTCGAACTAATTAAGCTGACAAACAGATGTTTAAGCTTCAACTTACAGCCCATCTTTGTCAAATCTCTGCTGCATTTTCAGGTTGTCATTCTAGTCAGTCTGATGTGTCTAGAGTGTCTTGTTTGGCACTTTCTCTTATAGAACAAAGCAGATTTTTTGCCACACTAGCTGAGAGGACTGATGATGGCTGTATTGGTCTTCATATATATCTTTCTAACAATATGGTTACCAGGAAGACATCACAAGTACTGGCTGCTTGTCTGAACTTTTCTGTCGTGCCACCTCAAGTTCATACATACATACACAAGAACATACATCGAATGGGCAGATGACCTAGCCTGGCATCACCAGACTAATTTGCAAAGACATATTGCGCTGGAACCTCTCATTTCATTTTCAAGGGGTGTTATCAACAGTGCAGACCAAAATGCCTCTGGACGCAATTGGAAAGGCCTACAACCAATCAGAGCAAGGAAACTTGACCTACAACCAATCAGAGCAAGGAAACTTGACCTACAACCAATCAGATCAAGGAAACATGACCTACAACCAATCAGATCAAGGAAACTTGACCTACAACCAATCAGAGCAAGGAAACATGACCTACAACCAATCAGATCAAGGAAACATGACCTACAACCAATCAGATCAAGGAAACTTGACCTACAACCAATCAGAGCAAGGAAACATGACCTACAACCAATCAGATCAAGGAAACATGACCTACAACCAATCAGATCAAGGAAACTTGACCTACAACCAATCA
>JAOVVB010108079.1:0-12855 GCA_028570985.1 Heterobranchus longifilis | reverse complement strand
TAGACCACACTGATTGCAGAGTGAAGTGAGACCTGACGGAAGTGTTGCTCATTTAACCGTTTTTAGCTTCCAGTGTTTGAAATCTGTCCCTCTCTCTCTCTCTCTCTCTCTCTCTCTCTCTCTCTCTCTCTCTCTCTCTCGCTCTCTCTCTCTCTCATCAACATCTGATGGCTATGACAGATAGTGTGTGTCGGGGGTATAGCTCAGTGGTAGAGCATTTGACTGCAGATCAAGAGGTCCCCGGTTCAAATCCGGGTGCCCCCTGCTTTTCTATTGAAGCCTCTCTTTCTGTGCCTAAAGGGACCTGCAGACCGTGCCTGGTGGACATCGTCCCCGTAAAAAACGAGGAAGGCCTCGTCATCATGTTCATCCTCGACTTCCAGGAGCTGATTGATCCGTCGCACAAGAAGTCAGGCCTCAGGCAGAGAGTCGCCCAAGGATTGATTTACTGTAAAGCTCTTTTGTCTTGTACCTTGCCTGCATGATAAACTTTCAAGTTTAGGGAAGCCGAGTCCTGAGATAAACTGATACATGTGATTTTTGGAATTGTAAACATGCAACCCCTGTCTCCTACAAAATGACTTTCCACACAACTATAGGGCTGCTGACTCTTAGTCGATTAGTTGACTAATCAGTCGTTTTGGTCTTAGTCGACTAAGACGTTTTTGCAATACGTCAAAAACAAACATAATCTGTGAGAAAAACATTTCTAAATTGAGAATGCAGTTTAGTTGTATTGGAACATCGTATTTAGGAGACCAGGCTCAGTTTTTTCTTCAGTGATTCGCATTAATTGATTTGTGTCACGTCATCATAATGATCAGTGTTGACATTTTAATTATTAACTAAACCATGGTATCAGTGTCCAGTCATAGACATAGAAATTACCTGCTGACTAATGTCAGTTTGCATTTTACAGATTCATGTACGGAAAGAACTCCCTGTCTGATGCAGTAAAAAAAATAAAAAAAATAATAATCCATGTGATAGTGGGCCTCATGCAGGAAGCAAACAAATGTCCACTTATTTTTGTTTGTGTTTAGTACCCATTGATTCACCAATGTTTTCTTATTGCTGCTTATTTCCCCCCCGCAGGTCAGAGTCGCAGGTTGAAGATGAGGCTGCCGGTGCTGCGGTCCATGCGACGGCCGTCACTTTCCAAAGATCAGTTTGAAGGAGTGGTAGTGGACTACCTGCAGGTGAGGGGGTGCACACACACTCACAACACACACAGGAGATAATGCAATGCTGCAGCACATAGTGATATGTGACAGTAGCTAAATATCCATATAATAATACATATCTACTATGCATCACAATTTTGGAATTTGCTGACAAAAGATTAGGCTTGTATGAAGAGCACAAAACAAAAAAATTCTGAAATTTCAAACATTAAAGGGGACATGATATGCTAATTTTCAGGTTCATGCTCGTATTTTAGGTTTCTACTAGAACATGTTTGCATGCTTTATGTTAAAAAAAAAACATTTTTAGCACCTGTCTCTTTAAGTTTTAATGCATGTTAAGCTCCCCTCTGAAAAAGTCCAGTCTGCTCTGATTGGTCAGTGTTGCTGGGTCTTCCGCATCTGCGCTCTTGGCGTCTCTGCACCGTCATTGCAGTCGGGGAATGACTGTAACGCCACTGTAGTGGCACTTTCTACCTATATATAGTATAGTTGTGACATCGCAACCGTGCGGAAGTCCTGGCGGCTCCTTTAAAGGCACAGTTTCTGAATACGGGCTGTGTGCATTTCTCTGTGGATTGAGCATTTTGATAATTTTCACAGTATTTATATTATATCACCTAGACATGCTTTATAATCAAAAAAGAGACAAGAAATCTCTCTTTTTTTCCTCCTTTTTTTTTATTTTTACAATATTGGACCTTTAAATATGCACTCTGCTCTTTCACATTCCTCAAATATCATCGAGAATTGTTTGAAATTCAAGAACTAATTTCTCGGCCCGAAGGACCCCAAAGGGAAGAATGTGAGGGGAAAAAAATCTACCATTGTTGAGACCATCTTTCTCTTCTCGGAGTCTCCCCGTACTTCTGTTTAGAGTTCTCTTGTGTTTTGATGAATCACTTCTTGTGAGAAACTATTTCCTGACAGAGTCCATACCTGACACCAGAACTGGCCAAGTCACGCAAATGTACATGCTGGGACACTTTGGCAGGGATACAACATTCCTTTCTATCGCAGGTCTACTTTGCATTGTAAGCTATACGTTTGATTTGCAAAACACAACAAAATTTCAGGAAAAATGAAAGTGAAATGCTGTAACTGCTGACAGATATTAGAGCTATCAATTGCTATATGACGAAAATCATAACCACGATTATTTTGGTCAATATTGACGATTATTTAACACAATTACATTGATTTTGGAAACATAATGTATTTTTCATGTCTTTTTAACAGTGGATTTTCTTGAACTGAAATATAATGCAACTGAAAAATAAATAAAAAATAAATGAAAAAAGTAAAAAATATATCAAACATATGCATATATATAATACATAATCTAAAAAATAATAAATAAATAAAAATTAATTAGGTAAAAATAAATAAGATCAACTATGTTGTAATGTTACTATATTCAATATATAAAAATAGTAAATAAAAATAAATTAGCTCAAATATGTTGTAGTGCATAACCTACTGAAAACTCCTAAACATATATTCAACATTTTGGTAAAGTATATTCAACATATTCCAGTCAGTAACAGTGAAAACATATAAAAGAGCACCGCTGTAAAGGAAAGTGGTGCGCTGGATTTATAACACGAGACAAAACGAGAGCATCATTGTGAAACAGAATGCAGCACAATAATCGTTTTATTTCAATTATCTTGTTTTCGTAATCGTTGGAAGACAAAATGGTAATTGGTAATAAAATTTGATTGGTCGGCCAGACCTAACAGCTACTTATAGTTTGTGATTTTTAAAATACTTTTTGTACACCTAAGACATGTCCTCCTGCTGTCTGTCCCTGGCAGCCAAACAGCGAGGACGTCCCCCTCAAAGAGTTTCGGATCCCGTCCAAGGAGAGCTGCATGCAGTCTGAGACAGAAGCTCTGATAGAGCAGGACCTGGATCCTCCCTCCCCTGCAGCCCAGTCCGCCACCAAGCGGCGCTCCCTGCTGACAGACCGCCTGGACCCCGGCAACGCCTTCTCCAGGGGGGCGTTGCCGCGGAGCTGCTCTCGGGACAGCGTCCGCAGCCTCCGGCGCGCCTCGTCACTGGACGACATTGACGGAATGAGGGCAGAATGGACCATTCGACCTGGAGACTCCCGGACCAACAGCAGTGAGTTTCTGATCAGCAGTAAAAGTATATATATCACTGCCAGGGTATAATATTTGTTACAACGCTGAAAATTGGTCAAATAAAAAAGCAGATATGGTGAAAATGATGAACAAGCTGCTCACAACACAGTTCACTGAAAGAATCTCAATTAAATTAAAGTTTGAATAACACACATGCTGTATAAAAATGTAAAAATAAGCTAGGTACATATTTCAGTATTGAAAATGAAAGGGATGAGAATATTAGTGCAAAAAAACAAATGAAAGAAATTGTGCAAAAATGACACACAATATGATCATATGAGAATGACATATTATGCAATACATGCAATAAATTTGTTCATGCTGATATTGATGCAACATATAATACCATACAGTGATATGATATAAAATAATACAATATAATAATATAATATAGATAGGTAGATAGGTGATGATTGAAGAAAGTAGTTAAGTAGCTGCATCAGTGTGTGTGTGTGTGTGTGTGTGTGTGTGTGTGTGGAGAGTCTGAGTATGTCTTTACTTTTCTGTCAGACAAGAAAAGACAGAAATAGAGAGAGAGAGATCAAAGATCTCCAACATCCGTAACACAGAGAGTGACGCTCTGAGCACGTGCAGCCGCCTGATGGTTGTTCCAGCAGAGACACGCAATCAATCCCTCTGTCAGTGTGTGTGTGTGTGTGTGTGTGTGTGTGTGTGTGTGTGTGTGTGTGTGTGTGTGTGTGTGTGTGTGTGTGTGTGTGGGGTCCCTTTGTGGTAGAATTGCACATTACTGCACATATGTCCTCCTCTTCCCTCTGAAGTATTTTGTGAGGAAACTGTGTGTTTTTTTTGTACAGGTTCCAATCATACTCTGGACTCCCACTCTGTCTGTCACATTTTCTTTCATTTTCACCGTATTCGTTCGTCCATCTGTGTCTTTGAAGGTCGAGATGAGAAATGCAGTCTGTCCTGATTCCCCTGTTAGGGGCAAGAAATAGTGGTTGAAAAAAAAGACATTTAGTTTGTGAAAGTATTTTAACTGTAGTATATATTTGTTTTAAAAGGTGGACACTTTTAGATTTAGAAGTATGTCATAGCAAATTTAAAAAAAAATCATATTAAAAAAAAAATCATATTATACCATTTTCAGATTTTATTATTAATAATAATACAAACTTGTATAGCAGCTTTCATACATGAAATGCAGCACAAAGAGCTTTACAATAAGGAAATTACTTAGACATAGAATGACCATAAAACAATGACAGAATGACATAATTAATGGAAAATAAGATGGAAAATATAACACACCTGACAAAAGCAAAAATAAGATAAAATAGATGAAAATAGAATGCATACAAGATGGAAGGTAAAACCCACTGAATAATAATAATAATAATAATAATAATAATAAAGTTAAAATATGATCAGTGCCCATTTTCTCCTTGTTGACTGCAGTCAGCATATCAGCAAATAAGATGACAGTGACTGACGGCAGAGGCTGATATTCATCTGTTGTGTTGCATCAGTTTTGCGCTGGATAAATGTCATTAAAAGGCTAAAAATGCTTTTGAAGCAGTTATTTTTAAAATAATATTTTTCATGTGGAAGAGGGTTACATTAAAAGTTGTTTGTGTGATTGAATTAGTGCACATTCAAAGATAGTGTGATGAAATGTTGAATGACTTTAAAACAGTTCAGTTATTTTCTTCATAATAATGATTTCTTTGTTTCTCTGGCAAAAAGGGAGGAATAAATAACAACAACAACAACAACATAAAAACATAAAAACATCAGTATCGCCTATCGGTCAAATCGGTATCGGCCCAGAATTTCACAATCATGCATCCCTAAACAGAACCTACTTTTCCCGACGGACACAAACTCACCACGGGTCTTGATTACAATTAAATAGCATTTTTCAGCAACCTCAGAACATCTCTCCTACGACGTAACCTCAACACACACCACAGTCTCCTCAAATCTAATGGCCGACCACTGATGTTGATTTTAGTTTTCTGTTCTTGTTTCTTTTCTCACATCTCACCACATAATTCATAATTTTCTCTTCTTTTGAGTCTTTATGTCTGATGTTTCTGCTCTCTCTCTCTCTGCTGCAGATCTGAAGCCCAGCGCTCTGAACTCCACGTCGGACTCGGACCTGATGAGACATCGGACCATCGGCCGCATCCCTCAGGTCACTCTGACCTTCGGCTCGGACCGGATGAGACCTCCGTCGCCCACCGAGATTGAAATCATTGCACCCAGCAAGATTAAAGACCGAACCCAGAATGTCACGGAGAAGGTCACTCACGTCACTCAGGTAAGACGACGAGTCCTTTAACATTTCAGAGAGATGAGAACTCCCATCTGTCTTTCTCTCTTTGCACGCCGACATTTGACATTCCTTATTGTTGGTTGCTTACACACTTTTTTTAATTCAGAAATTTAAGGTTGTTATGTTTATGCACTAATTGGAAGTATAAATATTATTTTACTTATTTCTTTATGTCATGGTTACACTCTTAGAATTGTGATCACTGCTTGATTATTATTCTCTTATCCTCTTATTTTCAAAATTTGAAATAACTTTGTCAGTGAGCTGAAAGACTGGATGGCTATAATAAAAAAAAAGTTCTTTTTATCATTTTCTGTGATTAAAAAGTTAATAATGGATGTGTCTGCGCCCACAGAAGGATGGAGTACAATAGGAAAAAAAATCAGTTGTAACCTGACTAAATCTAACATGACTTATTTTTCTTAATACAAGAACAAATTGTGCCCATGAGATGAGGTAATTCCACTTATTCTCTGTGCAGTTTCCCTTATTTCATGAGTTTTCCAGAAAGTTATCCATATCATAATGACAGCTCATTGCTCTGGTATCAACATTGATTTTTCTTGGAATTTCTTGGAAATTATCTCAACCTGTTTGCAGATTTTGATTAATTTATTTGCTGGATGGAGTTTTTTTTGCATTGTAGCACTAAAGGGATAATTCAGATATTTTTTTAAGTGAGGTTGTATGAAGTACTTCAGTGTAAGTCAGTGTATTATCTACAGTAGACGGCGGTCGGCACGCAACCAGTTTGGAGAAGCAGACAGGAGGACATGCACAGAAGCTAAGAAATGTACTGCTGTGGACGAGGCCACACAGCAAAACATATTTTAGCCACCGAAGTAAAGGACCATCCCAAAAATCTATGAGTTTAAGTAAACGCTATCTTTGGAAATTTTTCACCACTACTCGCTGCCCTTTCTGATGGAGAACTGAAATCATTAAATCCATCCACGCTCTCTTTAAAGCCACCAGACTCCTTTGACAAAAACAGTAATTCTACCTCGCACATCGTGGGAGTTTCTGGTCTACCGCTGCCTCGATCAGTTTGTGTTATTGTGTGACACCAAAGTCACACAATAACTAACCAACTAACCGATCGAGGCAGCAGCAGACTTCTGTGTTCTGCAAGGTAAAAGGACTGTTTTTGTCAAAAGAATGGTTTTGAAGAGAGCGCTATAATGGCTTCAGTTCCCCGTCTTAAAGAGCTGTTTGCAGAAAGGTAAAGCGGTGAAAATATTCTAAATATAGCGGAAACTTAAACTTTAGGTGGCTAAAATATGTATCTTCTGTGCAGGGACTCCTGTCTGCTTCTCCAAACTGGGGTCGTGCCGACCTCCAGCTGCTGTAGGTAATACACTGACGATGGATAAGAGCCTCATACAACCACACTTCAAAACATCCAAACTACCGGTACCGGAGCCTCATGTTTAGAGGTTGTGGTTTCTCAGTAGCTTCGCCTGCTATCTGTTTTTCCTGAAAGTAAACATTTGTCACGCCACTTATTGGGAAAAGAAATAATATCAATCACATCACGTTACTTCTCCTGTCATCCTGTTTGATGAATCCAGCTTGTTGGCCGTAGTTGATCTCCCCACACTGTCACATCCAGTCATTGTCTCTGCACATAGATACTAAAGACACACGTCTATAAATGTTTATTGCTTCTGGCTCACTGAAGATGCTAAAAGACATCTGCAGTCGCATGGTGAAAGTGTGAAAGAATAATCTCACCTGAGGTGTCACATCTATGGCACCGGCAGCACAACACTCTCATCAGCCACCTGTCATCACACCACCGTGTGTGTCTGCGCACATTTTGGCTCACGCTTACCTCACAGTGGAGGAAGAACCACAATGGAAAAATACTCCAATACAAGTAAAGTTTCTACTTTTAAAATTAGACTTAATGGGGAATTCCAGTATTTTATTTCCATGGATTAGAAAAGTTCAGTCAGTATTTGTGAACATGAGCTACTAACCAGAGAAGAAAGTCTGCAGCTGAGATTTTGTTTGTTTTCTTTTGTTATTTATTATATTGTAGTGTTGTCAGTTGTGAAACAGAAAATGTATCCGTATACTCAGGCTACATCCACATTACTATATTTTCGTATCTTTTGCTGCGTTTATGCCTCGTGTACACATTACTCCGGTGTTACTGAGCCCCGCAAACAGAGACGCTGGGAAGCGCTGCTCTGCCTGTTTTAGTTTGATTTAGGAGAGTTTTTCATGTTTATTAATATCTTTGGACTGTCTTAGATCATATGTTCCTCTTTAATTGTGACAAATATTGGAGATAATGAAATAGTGAAGAGCAGTTTCTGGATTTAATTGTGGATCAATTGAAGCTTTGCTTACTTCTCTGCACTTTGAGATTTATTTTCTAAAAAACATTTAGTTAATGTCAAGACATTGTGTTGTCGAGGTGAAGCACGCTTGTTTTTTTGTGTTCCTAAAATTAAAATATCATATAGACATCCATCCATTAGCTTTTAGACATAACAATATATTAATAATATATATAATTAGAATATATTAATATTAAATCATATTTCAGAGAAATTTTTTTCCTAAATGTTTTCATATTTCTTGTTCAGTACAACAAAGTAAACCTGCCTCTTTGAGTATAGGCCACAATCTTCCCCAAATGTTGGTATATAATATATTTGCATGAGCCCCCAAAACATTTTCTGTATATTTTTTTGATATATGATCAGGTTTTCCTATTATTTGTTGTCAAATTCACGAAGGTTTGGCGGATTTGACATAAACTACCACAACATTTGAACACAAAGTGCAAATGCAGCCACATTTAGATGACCGTAGATGACCATAATTAAACTGTAGATGCAGAATATAATCTGTCTCCAGGCATTTAAACAGCCATAACTCAGTGTTTATGAGTTTGAGTCACTTTAAATGATTAAGCCCAGACAGGATTCTCCAGAAATAATTACCACTATCAGACATTCAGAATGACTGACTATGTGCATTTTAATGAAAGTGGTGGAGGTTTGAGTTCTCTAAGTGCTTTCTCATTTCACATCCACGTTAGTCTATTTTGTTTGTTTGTTTTGCATTTATAGAGGATGTACATTAAGGAAAAACAATTTTCAAAGCACTACCAATACACTGATAACAACACCTCAACAACTCTTAACATTCATTCAACCTTTATTTATACTCGAGACGTCATTGAGGACCGACCCTCCTTCACAATGACATCGAGTCAATTACAAAGACAGAAAAAAGCAGAAAACAAAAACAACAACACAGAGAAGAAGCAATAAAAATAATAGGAAGCCATTAAAACTTTCTGATTTGGGAAAATAATTTGATAGATAAATTAGGATAATTAAGATGTGAGATAAAATACATTTGTGTAAAAATGCCCAGGGATTTTGCTATTATGGTAGATGATTAAAATGATTAAAATGTTAAATAAAGTTATGTAAAAAGTACAGTTATGTAAAACAATTACAAGTAGAGGTTAGGAGGTTCAACATCAAATTTCTAGTGAGTTGATTTTAATGAGGTGGTATAATTTATTCCAGGTGTCAGGTGCACACATACCAACATAGGCATTAGACTTGCATATCCTCTGACAGCACGTCTATTTATTATTAATGGCTCTTAAATTTGCATGCGATTTGCACGGTACTATTACCCTGTGTAATTGCTGCTGCCTTGGTGGTGTTGAGATCTCACTTCTTCACACCAGGAGGGAGAGCGCTATCGACAGCCGGCTGCACAATGCGGAAGCAGCGTGGCTTCTGTGGCCCTGGAAAAACTGACAGGACGAACAGAAGGCCTCCTAAAATGCCTGGCAGAACACTTGAGTTATCTCGCTGACGTCATGTGCAAGTTTGGATAAAGAGTGTCCCTCTGTGTTAGCCTGGCAGAGAAGTTTATCTCACTCTTTATGTTTCTGCTGGAAGGTAGAATGCTGTTATTACAGCTATACTGCTGTGGCAAAGGCAAAAGACTTTAACTTCAGTTTGGTCAAAAATGACTTTTTTGTTATTTTTGGAATAATAAAGACCTGCTCTATCATGAGAACCAGGGGTCAGCGACCCCTGGCACGCGGTAGCTTTATCAGTCGCACACTAGCAATAAGTGTGCATGAGATGTTTTTTGGAAATGTTGATGTGCCGTCTCATCTGCATGCCAAATGACCTCTCTCACAGCCATCAGCAGGTGTGCGGCGGCCTGTTATTTACGGTACTTTGATGGTCTTTTGCCCCATCTGCGTTCTGCGAAGACCCGCCCTACGCTGCCTCTGATTGGCTAGTACTTCAGAGTACTTCTTCAGAGAAGCTGGCGCAGGTGGGGGAAAAAAGTAGGGCAGCATATGTCTCTGGTACTGTATGTCTCCTGCTCACAGAACACACACAATATATTTCACTTGTTTCCAGTGCAAATCAACTCGTTTCAGCACCTGTTTCATAACACGGGGGGGTCACAGATGGTCAGTGGATCTGTGTGTGACAGTAGGGAGAGGTTCTGGTGAGATGTAGTTATGAAAGCGAGTAAAAAGGGCGACGGCTGTGAGTCTATTGAGCGGCACTCGGTGGCTTTGCTGCTGGTGCTGGTGACCTTGGCTTCTGGAGCTAATGGAAGTGGAGGGCATGCTCTCTGTGCGTCTGTCAGACCTCCAACTGCCCACAAAATCACACTGCACTCCCCCCTATAGCCGTCTTCACGCCGGTGCCAGTTTGAGTTTTTGTCCCGTTAAAGCAGCTTGAGTTGCAGTGGTATCATAGTGCCGGGGTCACAGATGAACGAAGGTCACGCTAATCGTTTAGTGCGGTCATGGGATCAAACGGTTGCAGTGGTCAATAACCACACCGACTGCAAGTTTGTCTAAAGGGTTATCACGTTTACTTCTGACGCCTTTACTTTTTGTTATATGCCGTTGCACAATAAACGTGTTCATTATCCCGCCTTTATAATTGGATTTCGATTGCCACCTTACAAAAAGGGAAATGAAGGTTGTCATTGATCTTTGTTCATATTGATTTGTCTGCATAACATGAAGCACAGTGTGATTGGCTAGACTGCAGCTCGTAAAAGAGTGGTAACTGTAGAAAAGTGTGTGTGAGTGTGTGTGTCTGTGTGTTTTGGGAAAGCAGAAGTGTGATGGCGTGGTGCCCTCTGGCTTTGAATGAGCGTACAACAGGAGACTGTTGAGGAATTCACTCTGAACTGACTATAATATATTTGTTTTTGAAAGGCAGCATAATGATTTTTAAATTTTGCAGTGTGTGCACAGTTTCAGTGTACGTGTTAAACACATGCTCATTGATCAAACTCATTATTCTCATGATATAAATTGAGGAGGTTGCAATGTGTTAATTCCCCCAAACATTTGTGGCTACATTGCATCAGGGTGGAATATGAGTTTGTTTATGGTTTCTTTAAATACAATCAGTGGGGGGATAATATTCTGAGACAAAACTCAGATATTCTCTGAGGTTATAAAGTCACAAATGTACAAGAAAAAAACTCTGAACTTTTGCTTTTAGCAGTTATTGCTTGTTGAGCATTAGGGATGGGACAATAATCATATTTAATGTGGATCACGATAAAAAACACTCACAAAAAGTTGATTGTGGTGAGTTTTGTGAATATCCTCACGAATTGACTGCAGTGTCCTGTGATCTGTGATGCAATAAAAGTATTTATTTCTTTAAAAAAAAAAAGTTGTAATGTTTTGAGAAAAAAGTCGCAATGTTTCGAGAAAAAAAAGTCTTAATATTTCGACAGAAAAAAGCCGTAATAAAGTCGTATTGGTTTAAGGAAAAAGTCAGAATGCTTCGTAAAAAAAAAGTCAGAACATTTAGAGAAAAAAAAAGTTGTAATGTTTTGAGAAAAAAGTCACAAAAAGCAAAATGTAAGGTAAAGTGATTCCAGTGTGTTTTAGTGCCATTGTAATTTAGTTGATTATCGGGATAATATTGTGAATCATAATTCTTTTAGCCAGGATAATCATGACAAATATTCATATTGTCCCATGTCTTGTAGCTGTTGAATGAAACATTGATTAATTGGAAGAAAAGCCTGCTCTTTCAATGATTATACGCATGCATAGCACGGTGATATTTGTGCAAGAGAAAACACTGATAAAAGAGCTCCCTCCTCTCTCTCACACACACACACACACACCTGTATAATCAGCAGAGCTGCCAGCAGTAGCAGGTTCCACACAAACACACACACACACACACCCATTCCTTCCCCACAATGTTGACATGCTGATACTGCTGCTCCAGTTTCACTCTACACAGTTTAGACACTTCATGAGAAAAATCTGACAATCAATTGAAAACTAAAAGCAAAAAAAAGAGCCGTTACCATTCTTTCCAAAATATTCTCCTTCTCTTTCCTCAGGCATGTTGAAAGTCCTCTCTCAGCCAAATGTTGAAATGTACAAAGAACCCTTTTTACTCTTGTTCCACGGACACTTTATCTCCACTCCTCTGCTGGTATAAATGAGAGAACGCGGGGGAAACGTGAGTACTGTGGAGGCAGAAACCAGTCCAACCTGTCCCTGAATAGCTGTGCGCCCTCGCAGCAGCCAGCAGTGCTCCACCTCACCTCACAGACTTCCCTCCGTGTTTATCCTGAAACAAATGCCTCTTTCCAATCTGTGCCCCACCTGTGCATCTGCCTCTATCTCCTCCCACTTTCTTTCTGTCTGTTTTTCACTTTGTTTCTGTCTCAAACTAAAAAGAAAGCCAAAAAAGCCATCCAAACAAGCAAATTAACAGCAAGGCTGCGGTAAAAGAGAAGAGGCGTGGACATGTGAAAGTGAGGGTGGAGACTGTTGTTGTAAATGAGATGGAAAACTTAAGTTGTTATCAAAAACATGTGTTTGGAGACAACAAGGAGAAACTCCGCCTGCAGCCCCACAGTGGTGTTTTGTGTAGCTGCAGCGATGATTAGATTCAGGTGTGCAGGATATTTGGGGCCAGCAAATACCATCACCTGCAGTGAATTGATGGTATTAAGGTCAACAATAGAGCTGCAACAATTAATTGATTAATTGATCGACAGAAAATTATTAAATTGGCAACCATTTTGATCACTGCATAATCACTTTAGTCATTTTTTAAGCAAAAAAAGCCATAAGATTTTCTGGTTTCTTTTCTGGTTTCTTTTTTTTTCTTTCTTCCTTCCTTCCTTCCTTCCTTCCTTCCTTCCTTCCTTCCTTCCTTCCTTCCTT
>JAOVVB010108069.1:0-12856 GCA_028570985.1 Heterobranchus longifilis | reverse complement strand
GTGTGTGTGTGTGTGTGTGTGTGTGTGTGTGTGTGTGTGTGTGTGTGTGTGTGTTTGTGTGTGTGTGTGTGTGTGTGCATGTGTGTGTGTGTGTGTGTGTGTGTGTGTGAGAGAGAGAGACAGATAAGTAAACAGCTGACCGAGCTTTTAACGTTTATGTTTTTAACGTATCTTATGTTCTGCATCACGTGTCTAATTACGTCATGTATGTACGCACTGCAGTGAAGTAACAAACACACATTTTTTAACCGCAGCCATGATCTCTAGTTTGTTGACTTTATTTCAGACGTCTAAACAAAAACACATTACAAAAAACCACACTGACTTCCAGAGCAGGGGACAGGAAGTGATGTCATGATGACTCATTTCTGTGTTTTGGAACTACAAAAATCAGACACGCCCTAAATCCACCATGCACATGAGACCAGGTGCTATAGATCATGTAGCACTCGAAACATTTTTCTCAAAACATTACACATTTTTCCTCATAAACTTGTGACTTTTTCCTCGAAACATTAGATTTTTTTTCTCCAAACATTACGGCTTTTTTTTTTCTGAGAAAATTCAGACTTTTTTTCTTGAAACATTCTTACTTTTTTTCTGAAATTATTACCACTTTTTACTCATAAAATTGTGACTCATTTCCGTGTTTTGGAACTACAAACTTAGACGCCCTCTAACGAGCAAAAACAGGACACGCCCTAAATCCACCGTGCACATGAGACCAGGTGCTGCAGGTGGTTTAAACAGCACCCTGTGATTCAGAGGCTGAGATTTATCCACCTTTCTATTTGCTGCTTAAAGAATTAGCATGGAGCTAGCTCAGTCTGGGTAAACATGACAGGGTTCCTCAGATAACACAACGTTTCAGTCGTCGCTGCAGAGCTGCGAGCAAACCTCTGAGAAATGAGCTCTGATGTCAGATTTCAGACTTAATCTTCTGAATTAGTGCAGATAATTTAATAATGGCACAAACCTCGGCACTCTCTCCCGCTGTTTGTCGACTCTTCTGCGGCAGGTCGTCTGCTGTAAATGTTGGTTCTTCGTTCTCCGTCTGTGCTGGAATGACTTGTGTGTGATCGTCCGGAGTAACACGCTTTGTTTTTATGTAAATACGATGAGATCTCAGCCGACTGGCTGCTGGTCTACTCTGTAAAAAGTTCCTCAGGAATGACCTGCTTTTATTTAAAGACGGGACATTAAGATTTGAAGATTTGACATAAAAGTCAGAAACAGTTGTCGCGTTATGCGTCACTCATTACTCAGAGTTTTAAAGTAGTTAAGAAAGTTTTTTTCTTGAAACATTCTGACCCTTTTCTCAAAACATTACAACTTTTTTTTCTCGGGTTTCTCCTTGAAACACAACCACTTTTTTCTCCGAAAATTCAGACTTTTTTTCTCGAAACATTCCGACTTTTTCTCAAAACATCACAAATTTTTACCTCGAAAATTGTGACTCTTTTCTCAAAACTCTTTTCTTGAAACATTACCATTTTTTTCTCAGGTTTTTTTCTTGAAACACAACCACTGTTTTCTCAGAAAATTCCCACTTTTTTCTCGAAACATTCCGACTTTTTTCTCGAAACATTGTGACTTTTTACTCATAAAATTGTGACTTTTTTTCTCGAAATATTGCAGCATTTTTTCTCGCAACATTGTGACTTTTTTTTTTTTTTTTTTTAAACATTACAACATTTTTACTTGAAACATTACAAGTTTTTTTCTCGAAACATTCTGACTTTTTTACTCATAAAATTCTGACTTTTTTCTCAAAATATTACGACTTCTTTTACAAAAAGAAATATTGTTATTGCACCACAGATACACTGTAGTAATCTGCAGTCAGTTGTGTTTTTTATTGTGTTTTTATTGTGTTTTTAATTGTGTTTTAATAGTTTTTACAGATGGTTGTCCCTGTAACTCTCGGTGTGTTCTGAGGTTTCAGTGACTTCCCGTCCTTCAGCGTGTTGGATTCTGCTGCTGCGTGTTTTCGTTAATAAGCGTAATATTCATCATTCCTCTGTGTGACGCCTCTGGATGGATGAGTGGAGTTTTTTGTGCCCGTGCTCGTGTGCTGCTCGACATTTGTAATATAACTCAGCGGATATGAGCCCGCGGTGGCATTATGCTTTAGTGGACGTACAATGACGGGCATAATTTGCCACGGTGGGATTTGATTTCCACAGTGATCACAGAAAATATTGTTGGACAGCTTAATTAGTTTCATTCAGCGGAGTCCTACGGTTTACTGATAACACCGCAGAGGGTCGCCGCTTTTCTCACTTTTCATTTCTGTTTTATTTTTCGCTTATCGGACCGCAGCGAGAAAAAAGGAAAGATTATAATCCTCTTGAATTTAATCAACGTGAAGAGGAAAATCCCCCCAAAAAAACACCAGCAGACTTGACAGTTTTTACATGAAAGTGATGCAGGAGGAGATCGCAGCAGAGGAATGAAACACTGGAAGTCACCTCGAGAAGGAAAACAACATGTTACGTCACGGCGGACGGGTTAAAACCGCACTGAGCACGTGCAGTAGCGCCGCAGGATGTATGACGCCGTCATACATTCTTCTCTTTGTGCCTTTTATTATCTTTCCTCAATATTTTATACTCTGCTGAGAATCGAGACGGGGACATTTTACAGGGTTCATGTGACGGAAATGAAGACACCTGCAGGACCAGCATCACTGTAGTTCCCGTCCTGGGGGTCCCGACCCCCACTAGGGGTCCCCAAAGTTTCAGGGGTGTTTTAAAAAAGATATACAGTTGTCCTGCATCTCTGCATTTCATTCATTTATGTGACGAAAGCTAAATTAAGTTATTTTTAAAGTTTGGATTATAATTACAAGATATACATTTTAAAAAGGATAAGGGCGCTATGAAGTATGTATGAAACATAATACAGATAATTGTATTAAAAGTTCCTAAAAATAAGAGGAAAACTAGGAAATAATCTGCTCAAAATTCATCCAAATTTCCTGCAGTTATTGTGTTCATTATGTGGGTTAATTTTACAGTTTATCTGTTGTTCTGTTATTGTTATTGTTATGCATCGAATATAATATGAAATATACATCAAATATACCCAAACGTAGTCCGTGCTAACTTTTGGTTTTACATGGAACACCGTCTCCTGGGTGATAATTGTTTGACCCTTCCACCACCGCTCATAATGGACTTCGTGGGTCTGACTGTGGAGACAGCTCGCCATGCGCTCTGCTGCTCCCCAACTGCAAGATCCCGCCGTATGCTCTGGACTCTTCCCGAAGGGTCGGTCTCGTCAGGGTGATGTAGGACCCCGACGCGCACCGGAGAGGTCCTACATTACCCTGAAGGTCCTCTCCTCGACACAGATGTGCAAGGAGTGCAGCTGAGTGAGGTGTTCTGGTCCGTGCCTGCTCCGTAACCGTGCTGCTGACAATTTCGTTTGCATAAATCAGTCTTTGACAGTAAACGCAGCGCAGTATGGACTCTGGCAGTGATTACTGCCAGAGTCCATACTGCGCTGCTTTTACTGTCACTTCATGTCTGTCCATTTCTCCGTCGTGTGTTTTTTAAACTCTCTTTTTCTTTTCTTTACTGCGGGCAGTTCAGCCATTAACCATGAATCCAACGTTTTGTGCTCTCCAGATATTTATTAAATTAATATTAGAAAGAATAACAGGAAGCTAAAGTTTTTGTTTTGTTTTGCCACAGCTGAAGTTAAATTTGCCGGACTGCTTTCTGCGGAGTGATTGACGTGCGTGGTCCTTGTCAGAATGTGGTGCTTGACCAATCAGAATGCAGTATTTAACAAGGCAGTGTAATAAGCAGAGATAACGGATTACTTTAAGTGGTCTGCAGGTTAAATTTTTCTCCGACCCCCTGAAACTTCGTATTGGCAAAAAGGCCGTTTGGAACGATGTGTTTAATGACTGAGGAGCATGGCTACATTTTTATCACCCGCGCCCCCCCGTGATACTAATCCTGTCTGAATAGGTCAGAACAAACGAGCTGTACGGTCGCAGGTTCGGAGGACTTGTTGCTATATTGTGCAGATTACCAGTCTGCTGAAAACCTGCATCAATTGACATGAAAGTAAATTTGCATGGAGGATCCGTCGCCCAGAAGCTGCTCATTTGTTTTGTGGTGTCCGTCACCTCCGCTCCGCTGACTACAACCTGAACACACCTCATTAAATCCAGGAGGTCCACAGGGAATGTGTTTGGATCTGCAGCTTACAAACCACGACTTAATGAAGAATGTGGATACCCTGTATATCATTTCCTCCAGGCTGCTGACTTCACATGCAAATATATTTTTTTTTTAAATGGTGACATGGAAAATGTCCCTTTTTTTACTGTAATTGTATCTTTGAATGTTAAAGAAACATGTTTAATGAAAATATGTATGTAGTATTCATATTATAATTCCATGCCCGTCCATCACTCTGTGGATGTGGTGCATGGACCAGCAGCAAATCTACAATTAATATCACTTCTTTTTTTTTTTTTTGTCACTTTTTACCAACAAATCTTCATTTGTGCACAGAGTCAGTGACCAGCAGAACGACCGTTCCACAAAACGACACAAATTAAAGTTTTGTGATCTTGGTTAACACGAGAAGTGCCGGGAAAAAAACTATAGAATTGCTGTAAGCAGTAATGTTGAGCATCATATTCCCTCTCATGATAAATACCCATTTGAGAGATCAGTAAATTTATTGACTAAGAAATTCTTAGAACACTGATACAAACATTGGATGAACTTAAAAAAATTGAAGTAATCGATCACACAAACTGTTTGACATTGACTCAATGTAATATATTTAAATCAGTTAAACCTGTATTTTTTAACTCCATGCAAACTATTTTCTGAATGTTGAGCAAACTTAATTATTTTAAGTTGTCCTAAAGAATAGTTGTCTTTATTGACTTAGTGTAAATATTACAGTCAGTTTAACCTAAAATGTTTAACTTCATTCAACCATTTTTTTGAAGATTGGATTATTTTCGGTTGTCTCAATTGAAACATTTTAATTTGATGTCCCGCTCTGGTCCCGCTGCCAGTTTATATTGTATCAAACTGAAAACAAAATAGGTTCAATATAAATATAAATTAGAACGTTTAGTTTTAATGAACAAACTAATAATTTTCAGCTATTAGAATGAGAAAAAACACATTAAATGAACGACAGTTTTACTTTTTTCAGTGCACGATCTGCTAGAGAAAAGATGTATCACTCTGTTAGAGTCGTGGGAAGCTGCTACATGAATGTTTTGTACACTGATCTTTGCTGATGAGAAAAAGAGAGAGTGAGTCGGACTTTGGCAAATTTTGCCAACCGCAGTCAGAAATCATAATCATGCTGGTGCACCAAAATGATTTTTCCCATTCAGACAGATACGTTTATTTGTCCCCGTGGGGGGAAATTGGCCTGCAGCATAATCACAAGGCATTTCAAACATTACAGAAGTCATATAAACTCACAAATAGTCATAAAAAGTCATCAACAGATGTATTCTCGAAGACAGAAACTCGTACACACACACAGCTGGACATCTGTGATAAGGTGCGAGTAAATTAACTACTTAAAAACTTTATGGCTGATGGGGACAAATGATCATTTTTATCTATTTTTGGTGAATAGAGGGGGGCATATCGTCGACCAGATGGCAACAGTTTAAAAGAGGAGGCAAGGAGGTAGCATCTGGTCACCCACAATGTTGTTTGCTTTACACGCACTCTAATTTTAACTCACATATGCAGCAAAATGTTCACACTGTAGGTTGAAGAAGAGCAGTTCTGCAACACTTGCAAACAGACAAAACACAGGCAAGTTCAGTAATGAAAGGATAGATTTTGCTCGGCTATATTTTAGCCGATATCAGTCCCGGATCAGCCCTGATATTAGGATCGGCTCAGGACATCTCTAGTTAACATGTAATGTATGTATGTAAAGAGTAAAAATAAAATACTAAATAACCCTAACTTCCTCCTACCTCCACGTAGCCATCTTAAAAAAAGTGAATTGTTTTTTTTCCCACCATCCAATCCATCGTCTTCCTCTCTCTACAGACTGTGGCTCCACAACATCACACTATTTAATGATTTAATGCCAGTGATGGAACGTGGGATGCCACAGTGAGGAAACGTTCCCACCAGTTAATAGACTTGTGACAACACTGGTGTTACCGGTGTCACCACAAACGCACCACGCATGGCTGTGCCTTCAGGTTCAGACAAGAGGCCCCTCGACGCTGCCCCCTTTCAGCGCCCATGTTAACCAGAGACTATATAAATATATAAATATATAATGTTAAGAAGTCAGCGGACTACAGTTACATGCACAGAGCCAACTGGTCTGTCCAGACCATGGCAGCACAGAACTCTGTGGTCGGCTCGCAATCTAGTTTCTGGTTTTCTCTGCGAGCTGAGAGTGAATCTTGCAAGAAAACACACTGATAATCTATTATAGACTATAAAGATATACGATATAAATGATATGATTCTTCACTTTTGCTTTTCACTTTGACACTAACTTCTCCACCATCGTTTAGTTGTGAAAGTTAAATCTGACTCCTCTGAGCTGCTGCTGTACAGAGCAGACACGAGGGCTGATACACAAATATAAACTACATGGGTTTTCTATTTAAAAAAGCAAGCGGTGGGCAAGTAATATAATCAGTGTATGCCCCAACACCTAACACCGGTAACACAGACTACCACACCAATACTATAGCATTTACTGAAACAACGGATGCTGCTGTTTTTTTCTTGGGTGGACAAGCTCCTTTTTCGGATCTCGGTCTACACCAACTTCTGAGAAACATATTTGGCCCTTTAACTGCTAGATGTTGGACTTTCTCCACCAGCCGCTGCCTTTTCCGTGCTGGGGGTTAGGTACACTTGGCTTGTCTAAGCTGCTTTCCTGAAAATAGCTGCCTTTATATGAGAGGGCTGGTGTGAGCCTCAGGGGCTCAATGATACAGTTTACATGCAGCTTGAGAACCAAAACAATGATTTAACATTGGCTAAAATCTGTGTGGAGCTGGGCTGGGTGGGTTAGCAGCATCCCTTTCAGTTTACACAGAATCTTTTGATTTGATATAAAACTTCAAGGAACTTTACACTAATTTGCCTGATGGCAAATGACAAAATTCAATTTTTTAAACTTTAAAAGGCCATAAAAGCTACTCACAAGTTTAATTTCAATAAAACTGTCAGATTCTAGCATGCCTGTCTTATTTCAGAGGGTCGACATGTTTCACTTGGTTAATGTTTACATCTGACATTTTTATTTATATCTCCAGCCAGCCCACACGCTTCTTCTCGGGTGTCAGTAATGAGCAACTTTTGAGAACAACACTGCCAGCATAAAACTCGCTGCCATATGGCTGCAGATGGTGGCGGAAGCAAAGGGTTTGATAATTTCTTATTGTTGCACATAAAAATCTCCACCATCAGTACATATCACAGTGTGTGTAAAGCAAAGCAGTGTATACTTCCTGCTAAAAACAACACGCGCTCATTCACAAATCAACGAGAAAAATCATTTGGAAAACACCAACAGACACTGAATGTTTCAAATGGACTCTTAGAAGCATTTTCTGATGTTCCCCCTCTTATTAAGGTTACATTTAGGAAACTGCTTGGTTATGATTTAGGAAAGTTACCCTTAGTTACATCAAACTTTCACCCAGGAGACCGGTGTGTCCCGTTTTGTTATTTTCAATTTAACGTAACGTCACGTCATGTGCGTGATTACGTCATGTGCATATACACGGAAGTGAAGTCATGTAACAAATATACTGATCGTAACCCAAACCACAATCTTTTTTCTCATCATACCAAGTTGTTTTGTTGCCTAAACCTAAACCTAACCACGTCTGTTTTTACAACCTTAATGGTGTGTTTAAAACCGCGATTGAAAACGCTCATGTGGGTTGTATTTCCTCCCAACCCCTAGGGGCGCTCCTTTTAGTAAAAATGCTCCTATGTGTCGTAATTAAAGGGTAGGAACAAAGGACATATGTGGTCGTATTGGTTTGGAGGACTTGTTGAAATGATAGCTGACAGCAGGAGAGAAAGGAACAGTTTTAAACTTTGGCAGTAAGGAGATCATTTGCTCACAGGTTTGTGGACGCCCTCAGTCAGCTGTGTTGTGAAATCTGTTTCATTCCATTCTGTTAAAACTCGAGCTCTTTTCATCAGACCTCGTCTCATAATGCTTCGCACCTGTTTCACTCTCTGGCACAATTTCTCTGTGTGAACCAAACCTTGAACCATCTTTTCCTCCGGTGCCCCTTTCTTATCCGTCGACTCTCATGTCATGGAAATCACTGGAGCGTTATGATACTGACAATATAGACTCCGAACCTCTGACTGCACCAGACACCTTTTATTGCATAACTGCACAGGTTCTGCTGACTATCTTGCCACCATCTATTATATTTATTGTATTTATTAGTGACTACTCTGTCTCTTTTAGCTATTTTTTAATGAATTATTTTGATGTCTTGTCTGTTATATGCTACTGGGGAGAGTATTTTGCTTCCATGTATGCAGAGTGTCCATGGTCGTAAGAATAAAGCATCTTGAATCTTGAACCTCGTAACCTCGTAACTGCTTTCAGTCAACTCACAAGCGTGAAGCCAGTAGATGACAAACTACAGGATACGAACCACAGAACAATCGTGATCTGACTGTGCAGAAACATAGACTGTAACGATGTAACCAACGTGACGTCACCTATTGGTTCGTGAAATATCGTTTTGAAGCCTTGAGTTTGGCATTTTGGTCGTCGCCATCTTGGGCTGCTTGGGCTTTCGAAACCAGACATTACCATATTTGGACAAGACGGTGGAGCTGGGGAGCTGGATGACGTGGTTGAGCCAGTGCTGGTGATGTTTCAACGGTGCCACGCTAAGCTAACCGCTAACTAGCAGAATTTTGCAGATATTCAACCGCGGCGGGCGCGAGTCATCTGGTGGATTTTTAACGGCAGGGAAGCTCCGGACGCTCGTGCCGTTGGCTGCAGTGACACAGAGCCGTTGGAAATCGGCAAACTTTCCCTTAAGTTAGGAGCTAACACTAGCGCTAGTTAGCATTAGCTTGATTAACAATATGCAACCGAACACTGAACAAGACATTTTAGGCAACTACAAATGTTACAATTAATTTTTAGGAAGTGAAAACATATACTGTGAGGGGGGTCAAAGTAGTTGTAAGACGAAACCACAGACAATACCCAAAACAACGTCATGTCTATTTAAATGTACACAGGGCCTTGGATAGCATTGCTAAGCCTCGAGCCTCTCACTAGTATAGCGACCTGTCAATCACACGGTAGCCACGCCCCAAAGCATCCCCTGATTTGTCATCTATTTTCTTCTTAATTGGACCATAATTTACAAAATGAACATCATGCTGTATTGAAGAAGACCTGAAACTAGCGATTGAGACCATAAACTCATTATGAAACAGTTTTATTGAGGTAATAAATCAAGTGAGAAGTAGGCTCATTTTCTCATTGACTGTCACCCCTGATGGCCATAGCAAAGAGTGCAAGTTTAAGGCACCTCCCCATTGGCTTCACTTTTCAGTCCCAGAAGGTCCGTCCATTATTTTATACAGTCTATGTGCACAACAAGCTGATTTCTATATTTTTAAGATATCTGCTACAGTGGCAGCAGTGCAGCAGTTCATTTATGCAGCACATTTCACCAACAAGGCAATTCAAAGTGCTTTACAAAGAACATTCAAATGACATTTTAAAACCAGTCATTTAAAAGAATGGCAAATAAAATTAAAAATTAATTAAATTATTGGATTTAATTAAAGGCAGCATCAAACTGAAAAGTCTTCAGCCTTGATTTAAAAGAACTGAGAGTCTCAGGAAGCCTTCACATGTTTAGTAATCATGGCATTTAAAAAATAAGGACATTCACAGGGACATTGTGGAGGTGAGAAATTACTTTTATAGCAGGGAGGTTCTGGGCAACATACTATTTACACCAGCAATGTGGATGGTGGATAAAGACACATGCACGACTCTACTTATTGATTTTTTTTATCAGCCTTTAGCACAAACCAACCACTTTTGTTAGCTGAAAAACTTTGAACTCATCTAAAGTGAAATATGAACTCTGGGTTGCAGATTCTTCTTACTGACAGGTTGTAGTGTTTGAGAGTAAACTGTGCATCCTTTAAAGATACTCTTTTATCCACCAGCTCTGCAGAGGCAGGATGGACACGGGTCTTATTATATGTCTCAAAAATCAAGAACAGGATTATTTCTGACAGTCGCCACCAGCATCCACACGTAGAAAGCTGGTGGACAGTTTGTGGTGAAATAGTGTTTTATTTTTTCAAAGTTTCAGGCTGATGCCGTGTCCTGGTTTTGTAACAAGACTACGTTCAATAAACAGGGAGAGATTTTTGAAGGCAAGATCATTCAAGCTGGGCTCAGCTGGCTGAAATCTTTGAAAGGTATTCGCTCTTCAAGGCAAATGCCATCCATGATTGCCATGGCCACCCCTATAGAGGAGTTTAAAATGTTGCTCTGTGAAAACCGCTTCAGAGCCCTTAACACTCTGAACCCAACAATCCACCGGCGGGTTTGAAAGGCATGTTTTCTTTTTTTAAAAATCTGCTAAATTACACCATATATGAAAACCAGGAACTGTAAAAACTGATATTATAATTTTTCACATTTCCAATGGTCCTTGAATGGATCATGTGTGACGAACGCTCCTGCAGAGCTTTCCATAAGCGGCAGCTGCTGACTCGTTTAAGTCCAGCCGGCTACTTTATTATATACATTATATACAATTAAGATCAGTGTACATGATGGAATAGCGGCATTAAAATGTGCCAGAGGTCACCAAATTTGGGCTTTTATGGGGGGGCATGCATATATATATATATATATTACATTTTATTCCAACTTTTGAAAGAAATTCAACTTGCGTTTTTTCTTTTTTTTTAATGATTTATGCCATTATAACTGTGGTATACTGCACAAAATACATTTTTGAGTTCTCCCTACTTCTAGCCATGATTGTGCTGTTTCCATAGAGGTGCAGGTCTTTATATTGCAGTGAAAAACGAGCCCACAGTGAGTAAAATGTGACGAGCAAAAAAAAATGCCCTGAAATTGCTTGGGCTTCAGATGGTTAAATGCAGCAGCAAAAAGATGAAACTGATACATTAAACTTTAACAGCTTTAGCACTTGAAGTTATTTGTTGCACCATAACATTGTACAAAACTTACAGCTCTTATTAAAGTTTAATGAGACTATGTATCGCCGTGGTAATATTGCTCCTTTTCATTTATACACTCCTGTCTTTTTAATGCTCTTATGTTTCTCTGTAGTACTTCATTACATGTGACATGGACAGTGTTTTTAAAACGTATTCCACTACAGATTACTGAACACATGCCCTAAAATATAATTTGTAATGTATTGCATTAGATGTATTCTAAATACTTTGGATTACTTTTGGAATACTTCAAAATGGTCTTGCTGAGCTCATTTGTGTGTCTCTTATATTTCCCAAAACACATTCCTAATCCTGACAGTGTCCAGGCTGTGTCTCCCCTGGCCGGTGCATTAATTGTGTGCACACATATTTATGCACTTAAAAAAAAATAAAAAAAAATCTGTTGATGTGAAATGCATCATATGAATTTTAGAGCAAATAAAACAAAAACAAACTAGAAGGGCACTCGGAGCGCACAGACCTCCGCCAAGGTATGTCACAATGTTAACAGAAGTGAAAAATAATTTGTGTATCCGCCCTGTGATTTGGATCCGCTCCAAAGTTTACTGGGTTCTTCCTTGGCCCATGCTACAACCTTCCACCATGTTTCATGAAAATCAGGCTTGCAGTTTCTCTGTAATCCTTCTGACAAACAAACAAACAAACAAACAAACAAACAAACAAACAACCGAAAACATAACCTCCTTGGTGGAGGTAAATAAGTAATCCCTTCAAGTAATCTATTTTTAAAGACAGTAACTGTATTGAGAATACCACCAATTTAAACTGTAACAGAATACAGTTACTCATACTTTGTATTTTAAATACGTAATCCAAATACTTGTATTCAGATTACTCCCCAACCCTGGACATGGAGTACCGTCTGGTAACAAACTGTGCTCAAAACTTTAAAAAGAAAATCTAATACAGCAAAATATAATACAATATTATATAACAAAACACTGACAAAACAAACCTACAACAAATAAACAGCAAACAAAACTCTGCAAGAGACAAGAAAAACAAAACAAACAGAAAAAAGGAAAAGGAAAGTTAAACAACCTTGGACATGACACAATAAAACGAACAATGATCAGTCTGTAAACAGAGAGAGGGACTGTGAAGTTATTACTGAAAACATGGACAATCTGGAAAACAAAACATTTTTAAATAAGCAAAATGATGACGTACTAGATAAGGGTAACTTATTCCAATCAGAAGGAGCCCGAAACATAAAAGCTTTTTTTACCAACTTCTTTAGACATGAATTGTAGTATGAAGAGCATCTGATCAGAGCTGCAGGGCCGGCCCTAGCATTTTTGGAGCCCTAGGCGAAATCTGTACAGGGTGCCCCCCACACCACATGCTGATATTTTTTCTTCTTCTGGATGAGGCGGGTGGGTCGTGTATAGAAGGTAACCCTAGAATTGCAAAAAGACTCTTTTCCGACCACCTTAATCATCTCACCAGACTTTCGCAAATCTCAGGTTACCATCTATGACCATACAGCAGCTGCTGCTGACAGTGTTGTGCTTTTGCTTAGTGGTTTGGCGGTGCCACAGATGCACCGCAAGGGCGCATGCCTCGCCACAAAACAGACTCGGCAAAAC
>JAOVVB010108052.1:0-12857 GCA_028570985.1 Heterobranchus longifilis | reverse complement strand
ACTGCTCATTTCACTCATGATATGTCTTGTAGCAAATAAAAAACACCATATAGACATGTTAACATGGTTAAAAACGTTTACACAACAGTGACTCTTTAATTTGTTTTTGAACTGGGTGATTGAAAAGCATCAAAACAAGCTAATACCATCATATTCCACACTAACATGTTAGCAACCAATTAACTGTTTTCACATCCAGCAGATACACAACAGCATTATTATTCATTTTGAATTGTGTTGCTATAGCCACCGGATGAATGCAATGTATTGTTCCCTCTCTTTTTACCTCAGTTTTGGTCTCCACCAACTCTGTTTTTCTCAGTTTGTTCCGCCCATTTTCCTGACCAGCTGGTAGCTTACTTGATGGAAGTCAAGCAGGAAGTTTACAGTGTTTTTTTTGTTTTTTTTGTTTTGTTTTATGAAATCAGCTGCTAGATTGACAAGGTCAGTTTCCCCTTGTCCACAAACACAAACTTAATCTCATTAGTATGACGGTCACGCTTTAACATGCTGCTCATGTTACAAACAAAATCTAATTCTCTAGCCATATTATTCAGTAGATTAGATGGTATCCATAACAACAGCCAAAAGCATTCAGCAACTAGACAGTGCTATATCTAGCATCAAATGGAAGAGGCTACGCTCATACACACATCTCCCTGTGCCACTTTTTTTCCTGCTTTGACAGCATCTTACACTGACATCTGAGATTAGAGCTGTTTTCTCATATACCGAGCCATCGTTGGAAACATGCAGTGTTTATGTTTCCATCCTTTCATCCACTACTTCTACCCTGCGCTGGGAATTTTCCGATGCACAGAAGCATCTTGTGAGAGCCACATTTGAAGTCTCATCATCTTCCAGCCCTCACAGGACTCTATTCAACATTAAATGGTATTAAATATTTCATTGTCACTTGCACTGTCATTGACACTGAGGTATGGCTTTGTCACGACAAGGATTTTGTACAGTGTTTCATGCCTCACTGCTTGTTCAATATTATCCAAATGTATTCAATATTCTGACATCTATTACACTGTATTTGTGCATATGAGCATCCTGGATGGATGGATCTAATGTAAAGGTACAATGAAAACAAAGAAATCGAGAGGTTGCCTTCAGTACGTTCCATTTCTATGTGCACACTGTAAAACTTTTTAGTGTAAAATTACAGTAAATTACTGGCAGCAGTTTCGCCTGTAAGTTACTGTATAATTTACAGCAAGTTACTGTATTACAGAAATAGAGTAACTTGCTGTAATCTAGATGTACAGCAATTTACTGTAAAATTCAAATTTACAGTAAATTACTGGTAGCAGTTTCGCCTGTAAGTTACTGTAAATGTTACAGTAGTGCTACTGTATTATAGAAATACAGTAACTTATTGTAAGTCATCTCTTAACATGCATGTTAAGAGATGACTTGGTGAAAAATCAATAGCAGTATTTATGTTTGTGCTTGCGGACAGAAGGGAAAGTTTTTCTTTATGTATAATGTTGGCATGCTTACATGATTGTGTTGAGTAGGTGTAATGTTTACCATGCTCACATCTTAGTTTAGCATGCTTAGTTTTGGAGGTATAGAGTATTGCAGGGATGATATTCTTGAAGGCCAACCCAAAAGTTAGCATCACCCTGGTTCCCTTGACAAAAAGCCAATGGTATTTTTCCATTGGATTTTGGATTATTTCAGAAAATAAGCTCTGTGGCAAACTAAAGATGATAGCCTACTTCCATTTTCTTCAGCAGGATAATCTGTACTAATAAACACCACTTTTGCAATTTTAGAAGCGAGAACAAAAAGAAGGTCCTGCAAACTGTTAAAGGCTTTGCAATATAGAACTGAATATGTATTTATTAGGCAAACAATGTTTCAATCCGTGTGGATCTGTGTGGATCTTCCTCAGGGCTCAGACATGAGGAATGCAAAAACAAGATGAAAGATGAAACATTTCACTGCATCCTTCAAAGCGTTGTTCTTCCAAGAAGCCAGGAAGGTTCTTTTAGGATTTATTCAGCTTTTTAACTGTCTTCATGGATTGGTTTGTATCCTGTAGAACAGCAGAGTAAACAATCAGCAGAGCAGCTAAAAGTCAACAGTCAGTCAGATTTGGTTCGTTCATCCCCCCCCCCCCAGCAGAGCAGAGTTTTGGTTGGACAGCTTAATGTGTCGAGTTGTCTCACTCAGACAAATAAAGTAAATGGGTCCATGTATTTACAGAGCAGAAAGGCCTCAGCAGCAGATATCAGGCAGCTGTTTCTGTACTGCTGTTTGTCATATCAAAAGCAAAAAGTCAATACTGTCTCCACAATGGAGTCATTCTCTTGTGTTAACACTATGACTTCAGCAAACATGAAAATGTCATCTTTTGCAGATAAAAGCTTAAAGGCAGAATGAGTAGGATATGTATGTCATGGACAACATTCAAAGTTGCCCCCCCCCAGCACACACACACCCCCACACACACACACACACACATATATATTTAACAAAAAAAAAGATTAGAATAATAGTTATAATAATTCTAATAATAACATATTGCAGTTACTGTGTTTATGTATATGAGTTTATAAACATAGTTTTTAATGATAATAATAAAATATGATACTATGATAATACATATGGGGGGGGGCAAAAAAACAACTCAACAGGTAATAATTACCAAGGGATGAAAAATGAATAAATATGTAAAAGTTGATATTTAGAAGTGTCAGCTATTGTAATAGAGAGGGATTATTTTTGTATGAGTGTATACATTGTTTTTTAGGAAAATCCTACTAGCACTGATAGCTGATGGCTGTTGTATATGTTCTTTATGTAATAGTAATTGCTAAGATTATGTAGATTTACGAAGCTACAAAAAACAAAAGCTTGTCAAAAGTTATTATAAACTGTAGCTTTCCTAACTGATTCTTTGCGCCCTGGTCAAGGAGCGTTTCCTAAATTTGCGCCCCTACAGGATATCAACTAGTCCCTGTAGCTAACTTAATGGTCACAGTTTTAAACATGTGGTTAAACAGTTGCAGTTTGGTAATGTTTAGGCACCAAAAGCTTGATTTGAAAAACTTGGTTATGTTTCGAAAAAGATTGTGGTTTGGGTTAAAATCAGTACATTTGTTACGTTACTTCACCTCTGTACGTAAATAACGTATGTGACATAAAACGTGATATACTTGACCTTTCAACAAGTCCTCCAAACCATGTGAGCATTTGTGTTGTTTGTTCCTACTCTCAAATATGACCCATGCGAGCGTTTTATTAAAATAGCGCCCCTAGTGGTTGAAATCACTTGTACGTCCCATGACGCACCACGTCCCATGCCACGATACATACTTCCGGTTGTTACGTTCACTTAAAAAAAGAAAAAAAGAAAAAGTAAGTCTTGTGTTATAACAATAACAATAAACGGAAATATGGGTCGTAATGAGTTGCTTTTACAAACAACCTATGGGGTTATTTTTTGGCGGAGGACAGTTTCTTCTTACTGTACTTTTACTTTGGAGAGAAAAGGAAGAGAAAAAACCCAACTGTGATTTAAAACACAATTTACACTGGCCATGTAGAAACTGTCCAATTTAGGAATTATTGCTGTTTTTAATGAAATTCATGGTGTATGACAGAGATTAGTGCAGATTGACTACTTTGGGTATCAATCTATGCATAAAGGGAGCATCTTCCAATAGCTATCAATAAAGGCAAACTATTAAATTTAAGCTTTAAACCAATGCAGCTGCAGCGTTCGCAGAATTAGACTGCATGTTTAATTCATTTGCAGTAACTGGGTTTGATAAACTGCCACTGACAGCAGCACTGGATTCTTCTTCCAAAGATCCTGTCACTTTAAAGCATCTTCCTGTTTTGGGACTGCAACATTCAACACTGCTCTGACTACAACAGCCATCCACTTATCCATCTTGTCATATTACTCAGACTAACCGAATCTGCTCCCAAATTGAGAGTCAATAGAGATTGTTGAGCTGGCACAGCGAGAAGATTGAAGATTATTCACTTTGCTCAGCTCTGTCAACAAGTGCTGTTGGGAAGAGGCACGATCAAGCCATGGAATTACAACCATATGTCACAATTTCTCTCATAATCTTGCAGTAAAATATGTTCTTTTTTGTACAGCACACTTACATCAGGATTCATAGCTTTAGTAAACGATTGATCAGCTCAGGGTCACACCCTCAAAAAACAGCTTAGAATGATAGAGAGGCACATAGTTTTGGTTAAGAATGTGAGATGTGGACAGAAATAATACTGTTTTATTACACTGACTTGTTGAATACTTCATTCTGATTGGTCAATCACCATATTCCGAGGTCTGTTATTTCCAGACAGATGATCATCATCAAGTATAGCAGACAGTTGCTATGCATTGCCATGTAAAGTGTAGAGTGTTGCTAAGGGGTGCTGTGCTGGATTTCCACGCACGTCGATCACTCCACAGAAAGCAGTCTGGTAAATTTAACTTCAGCTGTGGCTGAACCTCATTCAGCTGCGCTCATTTTATGCATCTGTGCTGAGGAGAGGACTCGCTTCCAACCGTATGCTAACAGACTACTTTTTTTTTCTTCTGAAGCAATGCGGTCATTTTTAAATCATTATTTTATGTCCAACGATTGATTTCTTGAGTAAGTAGCCGTGTAATAAGCGGGATAATGTAGGATGAATGTAGGATGTAGGACCCCTGCGCATTGGGGTCCTACATCACCCTGTCGGGGTTCAATAATGACCAGTACATCCTACATTATCTCTTACATAATGTGTGTACTGTTGTAATACATGTTCTAGGGCAGCGGTTATAAAGCATTTTTTGACACACCACATACCACATCTCTATTGATGAGTTCAAGTACCCCATTGTAAACCCCACCTCTCATATTTTAGATGTGTTCAATTCAATTGATTTTAAAGTGTATTTCAAGTAAAACTACATTCTCTCCAAAAATGTAATTGTCACTGTATTGGTCAGTTTTGTCAAGTTTGCCATGTTTACGTCTCCTCTCACACTGTCTCCACAGTCGCCTTTTTCAGATAGCAGCATTAGTGTGCTACAAGGCCCAGGCAGAGGCAGAAGCCACGGCAGCTCCTGCGACGAAACAGACTAGCCGGTATTAATGCTTATTATACTTAACATTTAGCCCCGTGTTTATAGAATAAACATAGGAAAGATAGAAGGGAGTGAGCTGCAAGAAGCGGTTTTTCTTTTTGCTTTCTGCCTACTGCACCTTAAAACATACAATATGTAATTTTCTGCCACTAGGGGTCTCTCAAACAATTGGCTGATGATGGCTTATTGCTGAAACACATTTGTTTCTTTTACCCCAAATAAATAAGAGGCTACAATTTGTCTGTGAGTGGCGGTGTTTTTCTCCATTTGAATCTCTGCCAGCACCGGGCACCCGACACATCATTCAAAACTTTGGAGCTGTGCGCTGCCACTTTTCTACAAAGTCTCTCAATCAAAACAATAACAACAGATGGAGCAATGGCGTCATTGCAGTCAGTTTCTCCTGGTTAGGATAACTTCAATGTTCATTGTTCAAGAGGTTTTTACCTGGAGCTTAATTATCTGTGATGAAAAATGGGTAAAATCACAGAATAAAGCAATTTCACATGAAAAATGTTGTTGTGTTTTTCCTGCCACCGGTAAGGGAACAAACAAACACAGGACTTTCACCCAGGAGACCGGGGTTCGTGTCCCAGTCGAAAATATAATGAAACAGCGAGTTATTTTTAAGTGAACGTTACAACTGGAAGTACGTGATGTACCACGTCATGGGACGTGGCAAGTCATGTGACATTCCGTGGCACGGAAGTGATTTAATGTCTCAAATATAGCGATTTTAACCCAAACCACAACCTTTTTTTCTAACCCTAACCTAAACCTACCTCAACAACAACTGTTTTAACAATGTTAACGCTGTGTCCAAAACCACAAACGTAACGTTTAGGTATGAGGGTGAAAAACCCTCTGACTGCTAGGGGCACTATTTTAGTAAAATGCTCATATTGGTCATATTAGAGAGTAGGAACACACGACACATATGGGCATATGATTTGGAGGACTTGTTGCACAGTACACACCTCCCACCAACCATTGTAGCAGGTTGCATTGTCTTTTGTAAATTTAATAAAGATCAATATCACACCAATTTGTAATTCTATTTAGATGTTTATTTTCCTCCTAAACAAAAATATGAAGGTATATATATTTCTTTGATAAAAACAAAATACTACTTTTTCAAAAGTTGAGCTACTCCACAATCTCTCCACGGAGCCCCTGGCCACTGCAAAAGTAACCCCGGGGGTACAGCGTTCCCTGGTTGGTAATTACTCTTCTCTGGGTTACTGAATTACACCCACAACACTACAAGAAGGGAATTCCAGCGCCCCTGCAACTTACAATCACGGAGCACAACCTACCGTTATTACAGCCCCCTTTTTCCTGCGTTTAAGCTGTAACCTCAGACAACATAAGCTTCCTCGACTGAATCCTGCTGTGGCACTGTGAGCAATACAACAAACGCAGTGTGCTGTGATTCGGTGACACTGCACCAGCTTTTCAGATCACTATCTTCTAAGGGATTACAATCATCTTCTTGAAATCCCTGACCGTTTGGAGACCTCGTTCTGCCCGTGTGGCCCTTTAGACTCTTTGAAGAGCTTGTTTCAAAGACAGGATAAGAGGCACCTGTGAATACTTTATGAAACAGACAGATAAACTGGTAAGAACAGGTGTGATTGGTGTTAAAATTGGCAGAGATGCAACCGCAAACTTTTTTTTCGTCTCCACATTCCTACTTCAGTCATGAGCCGTGTGTACTGCTGAACTACACCGATCGCCTCCGAGTTGGCAGAGATGGAGTTTTGTCAGAAACAGATGGACAAAATCCAACAAATCTCCATACTGTACCTAATAAAAAATAGTTTGTGTGAAAAACTACTTCCAATTTCCAAACATGACTCCTACAAGCAATTAACATGGCCAGGGGTTTGGACCTGTAGACCTGTGCATAAAACGTCTTAAGTTAAGATTTTCCTTAAAGTCTGAGTTAAAGTTTCCTTAAAATAAAATCAGTTGTACAAAACACGCAGGTTTCCTTAAAGTGTTAACTTATGCAGGCCTTATGTAAGGTATTCTCATTATCTTGGTCCTATACTTGAGGAATCCCTTAAAGTTAGTTCAGCCGTTGCACAAAAGACCTTTGTAACCAAAGTAAAAACAAAATGTCTTAACTGCAACATTGGCAGTTTATGGTTTGTGGCAATAAATGAAGAAAATGAACGCATCCCGACAAGAGTGTTCTGCGACCGGGAGAAGCCGATAGATACGCTGAACGATGAGTAATCGATTTTACGCATGACGCGACCCACATCAGGGCTCAAGTTAGTTTTGTTTTGTTTATTTCTGTCATTTTGAACTTATAGACAATTCAAACACAAATACAAGTCTGATACACATGTAAATAAATAAAGGACTAATATGCATCTTTGTTTTTGTAAACATTCATACGGACTCACTCTTTTCAAATCAGCCACGTGTGCAAACATTCATGTGCAAACAGTCTCCAGGGAAACTAAAATTTTACTGCTGTAAAATCTCTTTTAATGCAGTAAATGCCTTTTCCTTAACTAAGGAAACCTTTTAAGACAGTCTGTGCAACACCCTGAAGTCAGTCCCTCAGCTAAGGAGAAACTAAACCTTAAGTGTCATACTTAAGGAGAAAACGTGTCAGTTACACAAAGTGTTTTGTGTAACTGGCCACTGATACTGATATGTGACTCTCCTTGCAGCTGACTGGCTGATTGGTGTAATCTGTAACACCTGGGTCCAGTGTTCCCAGTTTATTTAAGCCACAGCTCTCTGACTCACTCCTCATTCTGTTGCTGTTGTGGCTTTGCTGTGTCCCTTCTGTTTGGTTCGGTTTTGTTGGTTTAGTTCTTTTCTTTGCTGTTTTGCACTTTTGCAACACCCACACAAACATGTTCTCCACCCGTGCGCCACTGACCCTACCGACAACATGGTGTATTTTGGGCCTGTGTGTCCCCTCGGGGATCAAAAAATGTCTTCTTCCTTTTCTTCTTTACCTCCACTCGGTGCCATTCGTTGACACACTGCAAAGTGCATCAACTGTGGAAGCCCATTTCTGCCAGCAAAATTAAAACAAACCAAAAAAGAAACAAAACAGATGACAAATGAGCCATGATTAAAAAAATAAATAAAAAAACAAAAAAAACGCTCTTGGTAAGTCAAAAATTCTCATAAATATGACTTATTTCAAAATTTCAATGTCAAAATGTTACTTGCTAAATATAATTTCTGAGATAAAAAAAAGTCAAAATTATGAGAAGAGTCATCTTATAATTTAGATTTAGTAAATAACATTTTTGACTTATCCATTAGCTTATCTTAGCATTTACATAGCATTTGCTGAATCTGACGTGGCACACTCGTACGAACCCACCATATGAAAAAAAGTAAAAGAAAGTTAAGAATACAAAAATGTTCTTGCATGACGCCCAATGAGTGCACTACAAACATTCATACAACTTTGTGTCATCGGTGTATAGTGGACGAGACGTCGTCCAACCTTGTTCTGAAGGAGTGTATCTTCAGTTTTAGCCATATTTCAACCTGTTTACGAAAACTCCCAAGCGGGTTTAGAGAACAGCAGTGACAGCTGATAAACAGACAAACTGGGGACTTACTTGAACAATGGACATACTACCTAAGTTTGTCCTTAGCCTTACACTTGGCAGCACCTGATCACAGTGATGTTGGCAGCCGGCCCGGGACCGAAGAATCTACTGACTGAGCTGCTTGCGTGATGGAGGGAGAATATAGCTCGGGTAAAAGGGGGGGAGAGAGAGAGAGAGAGAGAGAAAAAACGAAAAGGAGATTTAAACCCTACCCTCCATCTATCCGGATTGGGGGAAAGTGAGATCACTGGCAAAAAGAGATTGATGAGCTTCCTGCCTTGGTCGGGACCCAGCGGGAATATTATGAATGCACAGTTATGTGCTTCACAGAGTCTTTGCTACAGGGGAATACACCAGACACTATGATCACACTCAAGGGTTTGATGCAGGCAGACACACAGAATCAGAGCAGTAAGAATAAAGGAGGGGCTCTTGCTGTTTAAGTGATAATCTATAAAACACACCTCTTTCTCCAAGGAGATGTGTTTTTCCTGGGAAAGAAGTACTCGAAAAATGACACAAATGTAAAAGCTTTCATGAGCTGTGAATTGCTTAAATCATCAACGTACCGGATCAGTCGGGACAGCCAAGTTGTTTACTGTACTGTGCATAGAGCTTCATTAGTCAGAGTTCTTCAGCCATTGACATCACCAGGTGCTCCGCTGATTGGCTGGAAGAAAAGCCGGCACACTCTTTGCCCTCTATGGATATTGATTGGACGTCACTGCTGTATGTGACTAAACACACATAAGGTGTAAGGATGAGGAGGCTATTAAGGTATTGGGCATATGTTATTTTAGAAGGGTTAGAGTTCAGACAATGACAGAGGCATGTTTGCTGCTTTAGTTTGAATGTAAAACCATCATCAGCAGTGTTGTGCATGAACGTGCTAAAAGAGTGCCGTTCATTGAACACACTTGTGTTTTTGGTGAACGGTGAAATTAATGCACCAATCTGCAGCTGCTGATTAACTCTTGTGGGAGTTAACGATGCTCCCGCGATAGCAAACATCGCTCACGAGTGTTGCCAGATACCGCAGAACTTTCCAGGCGAAAAACTGCCAAAACACACACAAAACAGTCCAGAAACGTTGGCGGGAAACCACCCAAACTGGCAACACTATGACGTGCCACTGTGTTGCACTGTTTACTGTTTTATGTCACCAGCAAACGCCGAGCTGGATGGCGAGTGAAAGCAATTTAGACGCAGCTACTGGGACTGCATATGAATATTTGAATGAGTTTCATGAAAAGATAAGTACAGATTCAGACGGAAAAAAAACTCATGTTTTTATATAAATTGTGTCTGAAGAAACAAGTGCGTATTGTCGGCAACAAATTTGAAATGACACATTGAATTGATCACAAGAAATCAACAAAGGGTAACGTTAAGACCACGAGCCAACAGCTGCAAAGTTCAGCATATGAATGTATTGCTGCAAAATAATTTGATTCATGCAGGTTAAATAAAATGTCCATTGCATCTACAGCAGTATACATTTACTGCACCTCTTTTTTTCACTTTCTGCATAATAAGACACTATTGACACATTTAAGTGGTAAAACACATACATTTGTTTTTCTCTGCTTTCAAAAGTTATCTGTCTGTGATTCTATAGTGAGCTGTGGCAATGATTGGGCATTTGGGGTGGATGGATAGGAGGAGGTTCTTTTGAAAAATAATTGCTCGGAGCAAAAAAGTGAACGTGAAGTAGTTCATTTTTGGGACTGAGAACTTAGTTAAAAATTGTAAATTGTTAACTGTGAAGTTGAACTAGTTTAATTTAATCTGCAGGAACTGAACTTTGAGCTCGCTCTTGTAAAGTGTGAACTTGCACCACACTGTCATGTAGGAGGAGGTGTTGGGAAATGACAGCACATGCACAGAAACCTTTTCCCACACATACACTGACATTTACCTGTTAATGATGTTCTGATTTTATCCTGAATTGTGAAGCACTTTGTAAAGTCTGTTTCAATATGAGCACTATAAATGAACCATTAATCACATATCTGACGTTTAATAATGATAATTGAGATATCACCGCAGTGATGGTTTACTGGTACATGTGATGAATTGGTAGCATGGGTGCTATAAATAGCCACAGCCGTGCGTCATGACAGCTGTTCTGGAGCTGCTGGAGATCCTCGCCGATGCGATACAATCGGTGAACTTACACCGCTTCTTTGCTGTTCTTCTCGTTGCCAGGTCTTATGAGTGGTGGAGTGGATTTATGGGCGTTTCTACATCCATTTATGGCGAACTGTCGGAGTGGAAATGAGGCTCCAGTTCCACAATGATTAAGGTTTTTAAAACAGAATCAGGCGTACAGGCAGCTTTTTTAATGTGTAGGAACACACAGTTTTAGTTGTGATTCTGCAGAGTTGTATGCATGTGGCCAGCTGATTGCTCAGTAGCATCAGTTAGGCTGATGATGGTACCAGAGGTGTCTTAATATTACTTTAGGTCGTCCATGGGGCTACAGACATTTGAGGCCCTTCCCTTCCTCCACAGTAGACTATGCCATGGTAACATTAATTCAGAACCAGTCAATGGACAGCGACAATTAGTAAATGGAGTGCCCTCCTACTCAGTAAACAGAATATGAAACTCAGCAATATATGACAATACATCAACAATAAGTCATAAGACAAAGCAAGGTCAGCCAAGTATGCAAGATCAGTCTGTTCAATTAAAAACCAGCCAAGATCACAAGAAAATTCATCACATTTTTGTGTAAGTTGTTTTTCTGAATTGTTTTCCAGCTTTTAGGTGGTTAAACATATTTGGTCGTTTGAGAGTAGAATAAAATCAGTCTTGCTTGCTTGATGTGTAGTGTTGTCCATGGCGCTGAGCCTGTAACTTTCCCAATGCTGCTCTTTCAATGACTTTGTTTTGCACTTATAACAGACTTAGGCCTTGGACTGTTTGTGTATGAGTTGTAAAGTTTAATCACGGGGTGAAACTACAGATTTTGTCATACTATGCAATTCTTATAAATAATAGGCTGCACTATCACTGTCACAATTAATTCATATTGACTGAACTGACTTTTAAGTTTCATCATTAAAATATACAGTAAATAAGCATTTCATGGTAGTCTTTTAACATATAAACCTACATACTGTAATATTGAACTACTCAATATGAATCTGTTGTTACATTGAAAATTGTCAGAGCCTGCCTATAAAAAACCAAATGCCCGGCCAATGACTTCCCCTCTGGCCAGAACTGAGTGCACTGATCATCGTAGCTGTGCACGGGAAACCTTAGTGACTGGCCCAAAATTGTTCGCAGTGGCATTAGTGCAAATATAATCAGTTGAAAGCCTGGTGTGAAGCCCCAGTAAGCCTGTGCATTAAGGCAATGGTTCCCAACCCAGGGGTCCTGACCCCAATAGGGGTTGCCAAAGCTTCACAGGGGGTCACGAGGCCTTCTTGATTTTAAGGAGTGTAAGACAACATACAGCATTCCATTCATTTCTGTGAAGAAAACTAAATGGAATTGTTATTTTTATTTTGGATTATTATGTATGATATAACCAGGATAAGGGCACAGTGAAGACATGAACACAAACTCAATTCACAGAGCCTTGTCCTGCATTAGAAAAGTTAAAACAACCAAAGAGATCATAGAACAACGGCCAGTTGTCATGGAGAAGAAAACACTGAATTTGTCAACAACAACAAAAAACATTTTTATAAAGCATGTAAGATTGTTACAAATGAAAAATAAATACATATATAATACAGAGAATTGTATTAAATGTTCCTGAAAATAACATGAGAAGTGATGTAATATTCATAGGAACTAATTTGCTCAAAATTCATCCAAATTGCTTGTTTTACACAAACTTCCTGTAGTTATTGCATTCACTAGTTGGGTTAGTTGTACTGTTTATCAGCTGTTCTGTTATTGTTATGCACTGAATATAATATGAAATATCCATAAAATATGTCACTTAGTCGGGCGTCGTCAGTTTACTCAATAATAGAAAAAGGGTCCCTGAAGGAAACATTGCATTAAGGCGCCATTGGATGTCACTGGCCTAAACAGCGGTGAGATTGTGAGAGTGATATACGTGTATTGTGTGTGTGTGTGTGTGTGTGTGTGTGTGTGTGTGCGTGTGTGTGTGTGTGTGTGTGTGTGTG
>JAOVVB010108041.1:0-12857 GCA_028570985.1 Heterobranchus longifilis | reverse complement strand
CTACCAGAATGCATTGCGTGGCTGCTTACACAGACAATGAATGGGAAGCGTGGAAATGATGATCACGATGGAAACGTACCGTCACACAGTGGTTAACATTTTGGCTCCAAACACCATGAAAAATACTGCTTGTATTTATTTTTAGAAATTCTGAATTTTATATTTTAGAAAACAGAATAGGGGCAATAGTCTGGAAACATATTTTTTCCATACTTATCCAGACCTGGAAATTACTAAAATCAAATTCCATACTTTTCCATACTGCGTAGGAACCCTGCATAAAATACACAGAAATTAAACTAATTGCAAAGCTGGAGCGTAAGAGATTATTGATCCATTGACCCGGGGGTATTGTCTATATGAGCTGATATGGAGATGGCGCTCTTGTGAAGCTTCACAGCGAGGCGGACCCAGTCTCCGGCTCGTACCTCCAGGAGCTGCTGCAGCACGACAGCCGCCTGTTTCCAGTGAGAGTTCTGACTGAGGGTGCTGACACTGATCTCCTCGTCCAGGTAGATTTGGTACCAGAAGGGAACTGCAGTTAATCTGCCTGCTGACGTAGCCTGGACCTGGGAAACAGGGATTATTATGATTTAACAAGATATTTAATGGCACATAAGAACAGTCAGATACTAATATACTGCACTCTGTGCCAAACACCTGTAAATCACTAGTCATGTTTTGCTTCTGTTAGTTTAAAAATAATATATGACAAAACAAATTAAAATGAGATCATGGTTCTTTTTTAGTTAGACCCTGGTCCTTTTTCAGTTTTTGCATTTTAATATTTATGAGTTTCAGGGAAATAACTTGAATGGGATCAAGTCACATGACAACTCATGTTAGATCGCTGTATGAACGTGGAGAATGTAGATGTCTTGTTGTGGAGATGAGTGTCCGAAAATATTTTAAAGGGCACATATCTTGTGCACATATATTTGGGTATCCCACAAACTGTGAAATAACCCATGGCTTGAGAACTACCTTGTGCAAAGGTGCGCCATATTTTTCTCGTAAGCCAATCAGAGCAGAGCAGAGCAGCAGGGGTTCTTAAAGAGACAGGTGCTAAAACAATGCAGGTATATTCAGACAGACAGTATGAGTAAAAGAATGTGTTTTTTGAACATTAAAGCATGTAAACATGTTCTTGTCGAAACCCAAAATACAAGTATGAACCTGAAAATGAGCATCATAGGTCCCTTTTAATGTTCCAAAATTAAATGATTTCGAACAGTTTCAGAACACAATGTTTTATCTCTGAAAATTCAAAGATAAGTTGGTTTGTACTGGGACCAAAAATACAAAGTTTGTTTAAGGGAGAGGTGCAGAGTGTCTTAGTAGGTATGACTAATTTCTGGGTTTTTGGTACAACATGTACCAGAATGTAGCATGAATGTAGTATGAATTCAAGTTCTACCACAGCACTTGAAAAGAGATTACATTTCATACATCATTAGGCTAACGTAAGTATGTCTTACCTTTACTTCTCTGATAGTGTAGTTTGCGGTTGAATCCATTAGGTCGAGAACAAAGAGCTCCACAGACTCACTGAGATGCCTGCACTCCAGTGTGGAAAAGTCCAAAAACACATGGACCGGTACCTAAAGGACATAAAAGATAAACAGTGTTAGAGAGCTGTTTGCAGCAGATGATCTTTTTTTTTTTAAAGCCAGAGAAACACTGCTGCAGTGCATCATGCAGAAGCTGACTCACAGTTGTTGTCGGCACTCTTTCTCTCAAACCATTATTTATCCACATTAGGTTTTAATTCACAGTGTCAGTGGATAATCACTCAATCACTGATTAATGCTTGGAAACTAATCTTCCAGCTCAAAAACTCTTGAAAACTCGACAAACAGGCCGTGGCTGCAGGGCAGCAGACTTTAAAAGCTGAGGGGAGAAACCAAAGTGGCAGCACAGAAAGTGTCACAGTTTCCGTTACTGCAGAACAAAAGAATCTTTCCTCCTCCCTGTCACAGTTGTGTAGACCTCGGAGCCCGCTGTTTGATGTGCTTGATGTAATGTATACTGATGGATTCAGGTAGGAATGTCTTGGGCCAAGCTGTGTGTTGTGTCTTGTGTGACAGTTGTGCTAGAAAGTGCCCTCCACCGAGGGCTTCAAAGACAACATCTGGTAAAACAAACGACCGTCCCGTGTGGGACCTGCAAAATTAGAGCACAAACATGATGCTGGAAAAAGAAAAAAAAAAAAAAAAAAAGATAATTTCCAGACCAAATAAAGAAAAAGAATTCAAAGGGATTTTGCAGCTTCTTTAACGCAGCTGGAAAACACACATCAAAGAGGAGCGCACAACAGAAAACAGTCCTGGACCTTCGTATTCAAAGTGAAATACCTTGTTCAACAAAAGATAATCTATACATGGTGGGAAACAACTGGATTTTTTTTGTACCTTTAAAATATTGCACTATATGTCAATCATGTTTAACAAAACTAACAAGAAACACATGTGCACCTAATGGGCCAACTTTAAATGTGAATGATAGAAGCTTCCAAACACAGAGCATACTGCGTGTGTGAAAACTGTCAATATTGACTGTTGCCTCAGCAACATGAGACAGAATACAAGATATGATGAGCGGTCTGAGATTAACAAAAACAAGATTATGCAACTTGTGTTATGAAGACTTCAGATGTTTCAGATAGATAATGTGGTTTTAGTCTGCTTCAGTGTGATTTCCTGTTCATTATTATGGAGTTATTTTATTATTTAAAACCACTATTTAGCAAGAAACAGGGTTGGTAGCTTTTTCAGAGTAAAATACGAGCACTTTCAAAGTACCTAAACCAAACATTTCCAGACTCTCGAAGCCTTTATCATCATCAGTTTTTACTAGAAATGCAATTGCGAAAAATAAAGTTCACAGAATTAATTTATACCAACAGCAATCAATGTATATCGATACTTATTTAATGCTTGCTAATTTCCAGAGTAAGGGATCCTTTTTTAAATCTTTAATGGTGTCAAAGAAAAGACGCCCTATAAATTATTTAAAAAAAAGATGACAATAAGAAAATATCTACAAATTTACATTAGAAAAGTTTTCTTTTACTTTCTCATTTAGGGTCCCCTCTGCGTCTGGTGTGAGACGCCAGGAGACAAATATTATGACGGGATTGTTTTATTTTAAATATTAAAATTAATTTTTTACATGATTGTGTAGATCAAAGACCAGAATATGTTGAAAATCAAGCATTTTTCAAGGAATATATTCAAATTCAAGCATATTCCTAACCTTGAAAACATGACGGTTAAAATCAACCAAACTTTCAAGACTTTGTAGGAAGCCTGAAGAACATCTGATGATTCAAATGAGCTCACAGTAAACATGCTGTTGTGACGCTCATCAGCAGGGACACTGTTGTTTGATTTGGATACGATGCGTGTTTGAATCACTGACTGTTAAAGCTGAGCAAACTGTAGCAGTTAACATGTAGTACAGTACATTTTATAGTCATATTTAGATAGTAGATTCGTCCCTGCCCTGCAAGAATTCTTAAAATCTTATTTTAATTTAAACGCCATGCTCGACAAATACGTATGACATTGCTGTTCAACTGCCATTTCATGATCTGCAGATCAGAGCACCATCATCTTTCCCCTTTTTGCGTCGTTGCTCAAGATGTAACGTATTCTCTGTGAAAATACAGAGGAGCAAGCACAAAGGGATCCGGCATCCTTTGCTGTTTGCTTCAGTTCATATTTTTGTTTCTCGAGAAAAAAAAAAAGATGTCAGTGTCGTAGACACAGCCGACAGTAAACCCTGCAGTGAGCATGAGTTACTACAGTAAATGTATTTACATGCAAAGTAAATAAATAAGTTAACCTCGACACATGGCAGCTATACTCACAGTGAACTGGTTGATGAAGGGAGCAATATTGAATCCCAGTGTGGGCTCCTGACCCTGCACAGCACTTTCCAGCAGCAGCGTGTCCGACTCCACCAGCATACCGTGCACCACAATCTTTGCTGGGAAAATACGTCCTCCGTCCTCCAGCAAACACCTAGTTTAGATCATAGGGACACATTTTACTCTAAAATATATTGAGGGAAAAAATATCAGGCTTAGCCGAGGTGCTGGAGGTGTAGACTATAAAACCTAATGGATTTATACGACACTAAAATAATCAAAAACGCAAAGCAAAATAGAAGCGATGGAGCCTCTCTGCTTACCTGGCCAGTGAAGCTTTCTCCATCAGCTTCTGTCTAATGAGACCGCAGGTCTCGACACAGTCCAGCATGATGGCGCTCCACAGCTTCTCTCTGGACGGCCTTTTCAGCATCCCCTGCTCGTCCTCCATGTGGTTGAGCCAGAACTCTAGATGCTGCTCTGGGACATTATTGGAGCGAGCCAGTCTCTTTAGGACTTCCTGTTGCGTGTTCTTTTCCACAGAGCTGTACGCTTTTACGTGACCGTGGCTGGCGGCGATGAGAGAGAGCAGAGAGAAGCCCTCGGACACGTCGAGGACATAGAGCAGGTCGCTGCGGTCCGCGGAGTCAGCGAGGCCAGACTCGGCGGCCGATCCTCGCTCTTTGTTTTGGCATTTAACCTTCAGCTGGGAGATGAGTTTGGCCAGCGCAGTGCAAAAACTCTGATGGTAATCCTGGTTGTTCAGGAGCGCCATTTCTGAACATTCCAGCATGCAGAAGTCTTTAGTTTGATTCTGGTCAGTCTGAAGACATGCCAGTGCACTGCACAGTTCTGCCTCTGGGTTTTGATTCGAAACGGGGTTTGAGTCCTGGGAATCCACACGCTTGTCTAGACGGATTTCATGCCCATCTCTCAGCACAGCGACACTGCAGAGCCTCAGGAAGGCATCTCTGCAGGAGACTTCAACAATCAGCTCGTCTTGAGGTTTCAGGACGAATCCTGAAAAGAATCAAAAGAAGAAAACACTGACTTGACCTGATTCTATTAGAGCTGTGCGAACCTCCAACTTAAATGTACAAGCACAGAGAATTAAAAACTGCCAAGTACTGAAAATGGCATTGGATATCTGATCAGATATGAAATCTTGTTTCTTTTATTTTTTAAATCAGAAGGTTCCTGATTTAAAAGCATAATATGTCACTTTTCTGCATTAAAATGTCTAAAAACGACGAGACCTATCCCAAATGTTTTTTTCAAACCCAGAGGAATCTGTCATTTTATTCAATGTAACGGTCTGATACATTTGGTCACCTGTCAATGGCGTCATATCCCCTTTACACATTGACTTTTTATCCAGTTTTAAACCACATTTTTACGACACACTGTTTTAGATCCTGGTCGTTTTTAACTATATATTTTAACCGAATGAAGGATTTTAATCATCGGACGTCTGGATCTTAAGTTATCAGATAAATAAGCAGAGCAAACGTTAGCAGCAGCTCGGCTCCACTGATGAGCCGAACAGCATCGGAGAAACACTGGTTTTTACTGTGAAACTGCTTTATTCAGTGTTTTTACTGGTTAAAATCAGCGGGTCCGAGGAACAGACCTCTGCGGATAATTTGGCTTCTGATAAAAACCTCCTGAACGACGAAGAAACTAAAAGGAATCCTAACTGGGAGAAACTGACTGCAGTGACAACAATGGTGGTGAAAACAACAACTCCCAGATCCCACGCAACTTCACACATCACCAAACTGCATTTTTTGGGATTATTTGATTGAGAGACCCCTAGTGGCAGAAAATTACACATTGTATGTTTAAATCCAAACGTTGCTGGTTTTATTTAGGTAAAGTTCTACAGCTTCTTAACAACATTTAAAAAGGGTTATTGTGGAAAAACATCCTTATATTTCTGAAAGTTGAGTATAAAAAAAAGGGTTTATCTACACCTGCTGTAAAAAGAAAAAAGAAAAAAAGGGGACTTACAAAACATCTGAAATGAGTGAGAAAAATGCTGATGAATAAACAATAACATTATTTATGATGTCATGTTTATGATTGTATAAATACTAAGCTGACATGGGTCTAAGGATAGAGGGTGCTGTACAGATTATGAAGCCCTTTGAGGCAAATTTGTGATGTGTGACTTTGGGCTGTATAACTAAAACTGACTTGAGAATTGAAACAATTTTAAAAAGAGACAGAGGAGAAGCAGGAGGTGCAGAAATGGAGAGGGAGAGGGAGAGGGAGCCCAACAGAGAAATGAGATTCAGGGGACCGGGTGCACAGAGAGAGGGGGAGAGGCCCAGAAAGGATTCCTTCAGGAATAACATCTGTTCGTGTCTTCATGTCAGCGCGCGGCTCGTCAGAGGCATTTGGGAAAAATGCATATTTATTGCCTATAAGAATTTCATGAACACTAAAGAGTGTCACAGGCGATCACGGCGCACACGTCACAGCGACCGGGAAACGGATGTCGGTGATCACCGGGAAAAGGTGGCGGCTCCCTCGACGCTGCCGTCGCCAATTAGCAGCGCGGTGAAATGCTGTTGAGCCGCGTCTCAGAGGCGACGCGCTGCAACGCCAACTGCAACATGTCACCTCGTGTCAGCGGCTATTAACTTCACAGCAGCTTCGGGTGGCAGCAAAGTCAAGAATAGGAGTTTAACTTTGTTACTTAACAAATATCAGTTGTAGTTTGGTGTAATAGCTTTATTGCAAGCCAAGTTAATAAAAGTGGTGTTGTAATTATTTGGTACAGTAGTGTATTCCTTTAACACTCTGAACCCCAAAACACACCACCAGGTTTGAAAAGCATATTTTCTTTTTTTTTTTTTTTTATCACCAAAAATACATAATTTAGCCAGAAACTGTAACAGACATTATCGTCAGATTTTCAACTTTCCGACGGTCCATGAATGTCTGACGGACACTTCCATCAGGAAACGTAATCAAATCAAAGCTTAAAATAGTGACATTTCATCATTTAACATTGTGCTGCACTAACCAGATGCTATAAAAACATAAAGTTGACTCTGCTGAGAGTCACATGACAGAAATTCAGTGAATCATCGACTGACCTGCAGCTGTTTACACAGAGCAGAGAGGAGAGGACAGAGGCTGTAGAAATGTAAATAGTTCAATATATATATAGCATGTGGAGTTTTGTTTTTCCAATATTAGTATACAGTATATAGATTCCATTTGATTCCAATTTTGAAAGAAATTCAACTTGTGTTTTTTTCTTTTTTTTTTAATGATTTACGGCATTATAACTGCGTTATACTGCACGAAAGACATTTTAAGTCCCCCATACTTCTAGCCATGATTGTGCTGTTTCCATAGAGTTTATATTGTAGTGAAACATTTGCCCACAGTGAGTAAAAATGTGACAGGAGCAGAAATGGCTTGGGGTTTAGAGGGTTATTCTTACTTACTAATATGACATTTTTACATATTGTGGACTTTAGTGATAATTAAGTAATGAAGTGTTTTTAAGACTTCAGGGCACTACATCTGTGCGTACTATCATCCTGTCATTGCAGTAAATTATTCTCATTACGTCACACGGAGATCAACCAACAATAGTCAGAAGCCTTGGTCCGAAATTAAATGAAGGCTGCAGTAAAATAAAGTAGTAGTGATGATTATAGGCTGAAATATGTCCTGCAAGTATTAAGCATTATTTAACAGAGTTAATAATGTACTGTATGTAGTCTACAACACACAGTGCCCTCATCTGATGTGTCGTGGAAATGCACGATAAATCAAAGTAGAGAATACAAGCTGAGCAGATAATACAACTTTATTACAACTATTCTAAACACGCTAAAGTCATGAGAATTTAAAACTAGCGTCAATTAACGGACAACTCCCCAGACACGCTGTAACAGGTGGACAATGCTGATTAAAATGAAAGTTAAAAAGAGTAGAAATCAGTGTGAGACATTGTGTTTCCCCATAGTGTCTCCCTGTATGTCCATTAGCATCTTACCCTTGGTGCTGTGGACAGGGTAGATGGCTTGCTCCCAGCAGGTGTCCTCCTGCGGTCCAGTAGACAGACTGCTGTCCTCGTCCAGGTGGAGCTGGAACCACACAGCCAGAGCGTCCAGCTCCCCCTGCTGAGTGACGGGCAGGCGGATCTGCTGAACCTCCCTGGAGCTCAGCCCCTCCAGATCCTGCAGGATTCCCAAAAAAAAACAGTCGAAAAGTTGTTACAGGGCCATCGGCTGAAATCAAATACAGAAGAAAGCGCTTATTGATAGCCTGCAGTTTATTTTCAAACCTGTTAAAAATGTAGAAAAGGAACTGAAACCAGAAACAATCTGCAGCTCAGTAACCTGTTTGCACTACTGACATTACTGCATCTGTAAACAGCACAATACTGTTTTAGGCTATAGCCTAATTATAATTTGAACTACAGTAAGCTACATGTTTGTATACAGTAGGCCTGTTGCACTGTATTATAGTGTATTTGAATTATACACAGTACAGTAATTTAATTTCTACAGTAAAAGTGTTTGAAACAGCTACAGTGTATTTGGAAACAGGCAATAAAATTCAGTAAATAGCAAAGTGCTCAGTTTCATTACTTTGTATTCATGGAATAAATACAATTGAGAAAAGTCAATTTGATGGTAATCGGATGAGAAAAAAAAAAAAAGATAAAAAAATGGGCCTGGAAAGACATGATCACTATAACAGGTTTCCACTGTAAAAAAAAAAAAAAAAAAACATTGGCTGGAATCATAGATGTACAAAAAGTGCAATATGGGTATGAAAAAGCAGTCACATTTCATAAGGTTTAATGTTAGTTTGGACGTTGCTGGTCTTGTAGCTTTTCAAGCCCAACTTGTCAAAAGCTGAGGATTTTTATGTAAAGATATACATATGCATTTCACATAGTGAATAAATATACTGTGGGTTTCATAAACCACAAGTCTAATTCTAAACCTGACAGGCTACCGACTGGATTTTCATCCAGATCAATGATATCTCCAATACGATATCAAATCTGGCCCGCTCTGCCGCTGGCAAGCACGAAGAATACACTCCTCTGTCACAAAGACAGCACGGTGTGTAATACAGCACGCATCGTGTCAACAACAGTACAACAGGTAAATGTGTCTCTCTTTTGTCGCACTTTGCAAGTACGCTGGGGATGTTTCAAAAATTGTTCAAAATCACAAAAATAAATAAATGGTAATACTCACTGCAGAGAATTTCAAGGTCTGTTCATATTCTATAAGAAAAGCCCAGTGAGGCCTGAGAGTACAGTGGAAATGCAAAGATAATATCTAAACACCTTGAATGGGAAATTGCAACGCAAACAGAAACCCACCAAATGTGCAACAGGAAAACAGTTTCTTAGTATTATCCACTCCTGCTTATTATCTGAGACACAATGTCAGAGTACTGCATAACTGAGTGAATTACACTGCAGTGCTCTTAGGTCCGAGTATCACTCTGCTAAAAAAAGAGCTTGCCTGAACATTATCACAGCTGTGTCATCAGGCTACGTTTGTCTGAAAGTGTGGATACATTTCTACTAATGATCCTACAGGTGCTGTCTGGGAAATAAAAGCGGTGTCTTCTAATCTGCCAGGTGTTCTCTGTGAGCTATTAAACCAGGAAACAATCCCTGCAGGCCCATAGCTAAATAATAAGTGCCCACTGATGAGCAATATTTGAGCCTGTGATGCAGCCAATGTGTTGCTTTCATGGGACCAATAGAAATATGGTCCGCTAAATCCATTCACAAAAACACGCTGAATAGTAGGGTTTCTCACATGGCTGCACATCAGAAACAAAGAAAAAAGTCAAACACATCCAATTGATCAGTTTACAATGGGGGGGGGATCTGACAGGCAGTGGTGCAAGAAGTACTCAGATCCTTTACTCATGTAACAGTAGAAATACAGTCTAAAAACACTCCATTATAAATGAAAGTCTGGAATTTAAAGTGTTACTTAAGTAAAAGTGCAGAAGTATCATCAGCAAAATGTACTTAAAGTATCAAAAGTAAAAGTACAAATTCAGCAGAATGGCTCCTTTCAAAGTATTATATTATTATAGAATATTATATTATTATGTTTTTATCACAAACAAATACATGTAAGAGCATTTCAATGTTGTAGTTTGTCAATGTGGAGCTAATTGGAGATATGTTGTATACTACTGGGTAGATAATTAGTATAGTACTGCATCATATCATATAAACATATCATGTTTTTTTAATGTAAAAAGTAACTAAAGCTGTCGAATAAATGTAGTGGAGTGAAAATTATATTTCCCTCGGAAATGTAGTGGAGTAGAAGTAGAAGTTGCATAAAATGGAAATACTCAAGTAAAGTACAAGTATGTCAAAATTGTACTTAAGTACAGTACTTGAGTAAATATACTTAGTTACATCCCACCACTGCTGATGTAATTTTCAGCAGTGGTGAAAATTACGTCGGCAGTAGATGCAAAAGCAAGGCACTCCATCTTTTGGTTGATTAGTTCTTTTATTATTAAAATCCTTGGATTTTTTTTTTTGCATCTACATATTTTCAGCAAATATTTCCTGGATGCTGTTTTTGTTTTTGTACGTTAAATTGATCGTAGCTGAATGAGTTCCTTTATCAGAGTTTATCAGCATGTTGACTTCACTGTTTCTGCTCACCTGCACGTTGTTGAAGTCTATGCTGAGGGCAGTGAATGGCTCCGTGAGAGGTTTATATCCCCGTGGCAGTCTGCTTAGTCTCTCTGTAGTGTAAGGCTCCATGGAGTCATCCGGCTCCGGGCTGCAGCTCACCGGACTACGGAGCTCCCCGGCTGCAGCGATGGACAGACCGCCCACCTCTGACACACAAATCCTGTATGAAAAACAAACGGCGTTCTAACGAGAAGTCCAGACACGTTGTGCTGCTGTTCTGATAAGTTCATTACAGGAAAACATATTTTATCAGACACAAACGCAGCCTACTCACAGGAATACAGATGGATCCCAGAGCCTACATACCTGTGATGCCTGCGGATCTCGAGGCTCTCAAGAGCCATCCCAAACACCGTGGCTCCGGCGGGGATGACCCGTCCCGTCGCAGACTGTTCCTGGAATTCATTCTCGCCTCTCTTTAGGACGACAAACATGTGCTTTTAATTAAACTACACATTAACGCCAACATACACTAACACAACATCAGAGTTAACTGTAGACATTCGGCCTGGGTGGTATCTTTTCAAACTTTCATCCCCATGCCATTGTACCGGGGTTTACGGTATATGACGGTGTTTGTGTGGAAAAAAAATCTTCGTGTGGCGAAATATTGATGGAGCCAAACTCCATTCAGAAAACAAGCATTTTAAAAGTTGTTTACTTGTTGTCTTGCGGACAGAACTGACAAAGCATTTATTCAGACTTTTTACAAATCTTCATCATGATATAGTTATTTCAGCATACTTTTGATCCGTTTATTGCAATTAGATCACAGCAAAAATCTGTAGTAGCAGCCCTCTGAACTCCATTCAGAAAACAAGCATTTTAAAAGTTGTTTACTTGTTGTCTTGCGGACAGAACTAACAAAGCATTTATTCAGACTTTTTACAAATCTGCATCATGCTGTAGTCAATTTGGCATACTTTTAATCTGTTCTGTAAACAGTTATGGAACTGACCCCAGTTTGCTCATGAGATTTGCACTTTACTGGATGTTTAAAAAGCAACTTCCTGGGGATCATTTTTTTTTACATTATAAGTTAGGGGTGTCGCGACATACCAGTATTGCAATAAGCGTGATATTTAAAAAAATATATATATATTGATATCATGTTAATAATACACATATGATAATATCAAGTCAATAATCCAGTGCCTCTTAAATCATTTCTGTTTCACTATCCATTAGTGTAATTGTTCTTTTTGTACAGTTATGGTTACAGACTCTCTCCATCTCCATACACTTGTATTTTGAGTGCAATTTATTTGTCAAAAAAGACACAATATGCACAATAAACAAAGTTAAAGATGCATTTGACTGATAGCATTATTATTATTATCTTTTCCCCCGTTTTCTATAGATATCACAATAATATCATTATCGTGAATTATTTTGGCCATGATAATCGTGTAGTGAAAATCTGATACAGTGCCAGTCCAATTACAAGTTGATAAGGAGTGCCTTTAGACCAGCCCGTCCTTAGTTTTGTTCTCTGTGAGGCAAAAATATTTCTTGTCCTCCAAGCCCACACCCTGAACTATGAACATTTTACAACTTTTTTTTTTTTTTTACTTCAGTGTCAAACTGCAATAGATCTTGGGTACCAAGGACTCACATGAACATTAATATTGCACTGTGGCAACTGGAGAACAAAGCTCTGTTTCCTGTCCTGTGTTTGTGTTTAATAATTGAAGTTACCTGTGGAGGCAGCAGGAGGTGATGCCAGGCATGAATGAGACTCTCTATGATGCCCTCTCCAAACAATCCTGCATCTACCGTCTCTGTCACCACCAAGGACACCCTGAGAAAAACAAAATATTGAATGGAAAAACACCAGAAATGCATGTTTTTGGTATAGGTAGGTAGTCAGGTAGGTAGTCAGGTAGATAGGTAGGCAGGTAGGTAGATACTCGGGCTGCACGATGAGGAAAATATGCGATAACGTTGTTGAATATTGCGATAAATAAACATCATATCAGTTCTGCCTTTCTGCTGCTTTCAGTATTCTGCTAAAATACATCAAATTGCTTGTTGAATTAAAAAAAAACTGAAAGGAAGTTATTTGTGACATTTTATTGAATAAATTGAAAATTGAACTGTACACAAAAAGCACCATTTTAAAAAAAGAATGATAGTTACATTTTAAAGAACAGTTTTCTACCGATACTCTCTTTCAACTCACTCAAAAATTATTTAGATAGATAGATAGATAGATAGATAGATAGATAGATAGATAGATAGATAGATAGATAGATAGATAGATAG
>JAOVVB010108030.1:0-12857 GCA_028570985.1 Heterobranchus longifilis | reverse complement strand
AGAAATCTACAGACACAAACAGACAAAATGTAGTAAAATAAACAGCTAAATGTGTATTTTGGATGTTTTCTTTCATGTTATAGAAGCTAAATGTCCCAAAATCTGATGCATGAAAAAACAATGTTCGTCTAAACGCAGAGTCTGGGGACGCCTCCTTGTGTATTTTGGCTTTGATTGAAATGTAAACGAGTAATAAACTGGCGTTAACACTGTGACTTTACAATAATGCTGAAACGCTGTTGAAAGGTCAACACTGTTCAAAAAGGTAATGCCACTTATTCCAACCTTACTCTATTCACAGCACTTGGATTAATGGCGAATAAATGTGTTGCTTTTAACTAAAGTAAGTGAATAGTTGATGTATGGATATATTCTGGGATATGGCTAATAAAGGGCCGTGAGTCTGCGCGCCCCCCCGCAGTGAGTGCTCGTACGTTCTGCTCTATTAGCGCGGCAGGCGGAGTTACGGACACTGTTTTATATCACGAGAAGGAGACGAGCAAAGAAGAGAGCGAAGACATCAAATAAAGCTTGAAAGAGAGTCGTCACTTAGACTGCCACGCAGCAAGCTTTTAGCCGGTATATTCTTAACAACAAATAGATTAATACCTGCTGTCAGGCTCCTTTATCGCCGCCGCTCTGCGGCCGTCCTGTCCGGTGGACGGAGGCTGATGTATTATGTCTTTTCTGAAGCCGGGAGGAAAAGAAATCATCTCTCTCCCACATTTCAAAGCAACGACAAGTCATCACGGTTGATTCTGTGTCGTCAGCTGCAAACTTACAAACCTGCAGAGCTCGACCACCAAAATGTGTTGTTTTGTTTTGAAAAGAAGGTCTGTGATGATGTTTATTTTTGGAATATTTATTTTTTGGGAAAAATGGCCACAAATGCAGCACGTTCAAGACGAGTTAAAGGTGTCAAACATGAGGCCTGCGGGCCAGAACCAGACAAAGGGTCCGGTCCGGCCCGCTGGTGACTTTTACTGAATACCAATCTAAAAAAAAAGAAAATTGCAATGTCTGTAAAGAAGGAGAAAGTTGACACAAAGTGTCGGGTTTTCCATGAAACATGGACCACTTCCTGTTTCTTCACAGAGGAAAATAAGAAGCCGTGTGCATCGAAAAATACAAGAATTAGTTATTTGTCACCGTGTGTTCACACCAGGTGTTTGAACGCTGGAATCTTTTGTTTTGACGAGTCAAGTTACTCGCGTCATTTGCTGCTGAAGTTCAGATTTTTCAACTCCAGCGACTGAGCGATGAAACGTCGTTTGTCTCTAATCGCATCTTCACGTTGACTTTATATGTAATTCACTGTGTGTACACGACATTAGTTTAAACGCAGCCTCTCCTCAGCTCGTTTGTACAGCGAGACCCAGGATGAAAATTAAACAGCGATTCTTTTAAAATGATCGTCTGTGATGTCAGCGGATGCACGAACGTGATTTAATGTCTCAAATATCATAATTTATGCAGGGGTGGCATGAAATCTGTGCATGTGCAAACATCAGAATAACATTAATTTAGCGTTTCTGTCTCCACGACTCATATCTGTTTTAACCCCTTAGAGTCCCACAGATTCATTTTTTTTGTTTTTTCAGGGTTACTGAGGATCTTTAGGGGAGACAGCAGGTCAACAGTAACACGGGTGCAGATTTCATTGCAACATTGGAGGTGGACAAAAAAGTTGAGCATCAAACAGTTTATTTCCTGCAGTCTGGTGAATGTTTCTGCACCAATTAATGGTGGAAATGTCCTTATTTATGTTCAGGAAAACGGAAAACTCGGGCGGAGGCATTGTTGCATCTGAGTGGTTCTTCAAAATAAAAGTCCTCTGCTACTTTCATGATTTTATTGGGGGGGACAAATGCACCAGAAATAAAATAAAATATATACTGCATGAGACAAACTGCAGGTTTTTGCCCCAAACTGCATGAGATTATCATAAAGTGTGTATGTCTGTAAAGGGGAGACTTGTGGGTACCCATAGAACACATTTTCATTCAGATATCTTGAGGTCAGAGGTCAAGGGACCCCTTTGAAAATGGCCAGGCCAGTTTTTCCCTCGTCAAAATGTAGCCTAACTGTGTAGACTTCAGTCGTCTCAGTTTTACATACGTTCGACATATGATACCAATATCTTCACTATCACAGTGTCATGTCATGCTACAAAGTCTCACATGTAGATGGGATACTTACAGGGGGTCCAGCACCACCACGAGCACCTTTAGCTCCAGAAGGACCGGCAGGTCCCTGATGACAAAAAACACAATTCATAGTTATCAATGAGAATAAATATGAAAAGATTAATTGACAAGTTTTTCATGGTTCCTCTACAGTATGCATCAGCAGCCCACCTGAGGTCCAGCACCTCCAACAGGTCCGGAGGGTCCGGGAGCACCAGCGTCTCCCTTGGGTCCAGAGTCACCACTCTCTCCCTTGGCACCAGGCTGACCATCAGCACCCTGAGGTCGGAGGTCAAGACAAGGTCAGTTTCATCTTACATTCTGCTGAAAGCATCTAAATCTGCAGAAAAAGATCTGAAATCAAATTCTTCTTACAGGAGGTCCAGCGAATCCAGCAGGTCCAGAAGGTCCGGTCTCTCCGCGCTCGCCCTGTTAAAGTGACAAAGAGAAGTTTTGTTGTGATTTTCTGCAGCACTGACGATGCAAATCCAGTAAAAAGTTTATCTTGTGTTTGTTTTCTAGTCCTGAATCAGGTGTACTTACAGGGGCACCACGGGGACCAGTGGGTCCAGCAACACCAACAGCACCACCCTCGCCCTAAAAACCAGAGAAGAAGAAGAAGAAGAGCGGGTCAGCAGGAATCCAAATTTAAGGTAAAATCCAGACATGAACTATGTGGGAAGATATGTGGGTAAAGAAACTGTGAGGAGATGATAACAGGAAGAAGTCGATCCAGCAGAGATCCAGAACCTGAATATTCCTTAAAACCGGGTCTCACCTTCTCACCCTGAGTACCAGGGGGTCCAGGGACTCCAATAGCACCAGTCATACCGCGCACGCCATCTTTGCCACCAGCACCATCGCCTCCCTTGGCTCCTCCATCGCCCTGACGACAGAAAGTTTATTAAACTCACTTATAATAATAATAATAATAATAACAATAATAATAATAATAACCAACATTATTTGTATAGCACAAAGTGCTTAAAATAAACAAAATAGAATGTAAAATAAGATGGAATATAAAAAACACTTATAATAAAAATAAAAATAAAAATAATAAAATAGAATGCTTAACATAAGATGGAAAATAAAACCCACTGAACAATAATAATAATAACTATTATTATGATAAAAATAAAGTTAGAAATATTAAATTTCAGTTTGCAGGGTCTTCATTCTCTTCTACTCTTTTCTTTTCTACATCAGTGCGAGAGATTTTAATTTCATCTCTACCTATAAGTCTCTAAGTTTACCCATCTTTACCAAATAACCCAAATATACTTTATATTTGAGAGTAACTTTCTTTACTTACTTATATTTTATCAACCACTTTTGGCTTATTGTCAGGGACATTTCACAGAAAATACCTCATATTTGAAATAATAATAATAATAATAATAATAATAATAATAATAAGTCAGTGTAGAACTGGCATTCTTTGAGATCCAGTTTAGTTTTTTCCTGCGGTCTCCTGCCTCTGTGGACAGATATTTTTAGACGGAAGATATTTTTGATTCTTGCTTGTTGAAGTTTACTGTTTACCCATAATAACCCTTCTCTAGCCTTTTCAAACGCAGTATTTTGGGGATTTTTTTTTGGCCTACCCAAATGGAAAAGTTGATAATAGAAGAACTTTAACTTTAATTTACATGTATGAGGCTTTTTTATGAAAGGTCACATCTTGTAGTTTCTGAAAATGTGCTTTTTTTTTTTAGCATGTGGCTAAAACACAACCTTAACTACAGGCTTTGTTTTGGTCCTCGTCTCTAATAAGTCAGACACTACAGACTATAGAATGTGTTACTATGGTTACTGACGAGCAGGTGGGTTTTAAGAGGTTAGATTAAACCTAGTTTGAAAAATCGACTAAAATATCTGAAAAAAAAGGAACAAAAAAATTCTTTTCAGGTGATTTGACACATAATAAACACTAATAACATTTTCCATGCCAATAATGCAAAATTGAGTTTTTTTACAGTTTTCTAGGAGACAAAAAGAAAACCAGGACAGGTGTGATACTTACTCTCTCTCCCTTGGCACCGGGCAGACCAGATGCTCCGCGCTCACCAGGCATTCCCTGCATACCGGGGGATCCCTGAGCACCGGGGGCACCGCCAGCACCAGGCTCTCCCTGCACACACACACACACAGAAACACACACATTATTATCCATTCATAATATTCAATCAGCTGTGAAACATCCACTGAGATCGACAGCACACAGCAGACAGCAGCGTCCATACGTTTCCATGTTCTCACTGAAGATCAGAAAACTAAACTAACTTTAACCCAGATCTTATTGACATTTATAATCAATAGCTTTAGTTTTGAGAAAGTTACTGTTTGTATGTTGTACTGGCAAAAAAAGAGGCTGAAAACCAGGTTTTCAATCATTTGTTTTTCCCCTGGTAGAAAATAAAGGATCTTTTTTTTTTGATGGTTTTTAAAGGATTCGACTTTTGCATTCATTGTATATTCTTCTGTCCAGCACCTCGTTTTTTTTTCTTTTTAACCTTTTGCATGTTTGTGCTTTTGTGGACTCTGTTTTCCAGCCCAGTGACAGCTGCAGCAGATTGGTAAAGCTGCTATTCTTGATTGTAAATGATGGAAATTAACATTTAACAGTAAACCTAGCTGGATCTGGTCTCATTCTACCTTATTCTACTCTGATCCAGTCTTATTCCACCCGGATCTGGTCTTATTCTCCTCAAATTCTCTATTATTCTCCCTGATTCAACCCGGATACGGTCTTATGTGACCTTATTCTATTGTATCCTGGATGTAAATGGACGAGGAGAGTGCAGAGACGTGTGTGATTAGCAAAATCAAAGAAAAGAAAGAAAAAGTCTTCCACTAGCGTAGAAGCTACATTTGTTTTTCTCAGTTATAAATGTGTATGAATCTGGATTTGAGAAGTGTTTAATCTCCTAAAGCCAGCATGTGCCCGACCACATGTAATGACATCATCGATCAGGTGACGTGTGTGAATGGCTCACAGGAGAAAATATTACCCAATAAATGTCAGTGACATCACTACAAGTTTAGTTAGTGAGCATCCATTAAAAAAGATTAAAACTCCAGAATAAGGAGCAAAAAAAAACGATTTAGTAAATATTTGACTTTGCTGGTGTGAAAGAGGGGATCACATGGTATATGATGAATGTTTTTATAGATTATAATCATGCTGGATATTATATTATTAATCCTTATACAGATGTTGGACTGTTCTTTGTGGTCCTGGATTCATATTTATTTGCCTCTTATACATTTTTTTTTTGCACTTGCTGATAATTGACATTATGTTTTGTTTGTTTTCTGTCATTTCTAGAGAACTTCTCCACCACCTACCTTGGCTCCGTCGTTACCAGCAGGGCCGGCAGCACCACGGGCGCCAGTTGGGCCAGCAATACCAGGGGCACCGCGCTCACCGGGGAAACCTCTGTCGCCCTGCGGGAGAGACGGGACACGTGTGGTCAGGACTCACGTCGCTGACGAGCAGCAGAGGTAAACAGTGTGAGGATGGTGAAATGCAGGATGTACTCACTCTTGGGCCAGAAGGACCGTGGGGTCCGACCTCGCCGGGGGCGCCCTGAACAAAAGAGAAATAAATTAAGGAATCTCTCAAACTGAAATCTAAATGTGCTTTATATTTGTGCTGTAAGATCTGAACATGAAATGAAATACACAGAAGCACGTCTTACCTGCTCGCCAGGCTTGCCAGTCTCACCAGTAGAACCTTGGGGTCCGGGAAGACCCTGCACAAGGAAACAAAGGTGGAAGGATGATTTAGGATGATTTTAAGGAGTGGGATTGTTTCCGCAGCTCTGAGATACATCAACTAAACAAAAGACAGCGTGATATTCTCCAAAAACGTACCTGGAATCCGGGAGGACCAGCAGGTCCCTGCTCTCCCTTCTCTCCTGCAGGTCCCTGAGCACAAAGAAGAAAACTGCACGATGAGAAACGTTGCACGACACTTTTAAGAGTTCTAGTTAAGTTTGTGTTTTAGTTTGAGTTGAGTTTAAGAGCCGAGATACTTACAGCAACACCAGAAGGTCCGGGAGCACCGACGTCACCGTCTTTGCCAGGAGCACCCTGTGAACATAAAGAATCATCAAATGTTCTCATGATCCTTTTTCATTTGATTTGTATAAAAAATATATATACAAATACTTACAACAGCACCAGTAGCACCACCGGGACCTCTCTCACCGGGCTTACCGCTCTCACCCTGTTAAAAACAACAAAACTTTACATCTGCTGCTACGATTAACAAAGGGATTAACAAGCAATGATCATATATATTTTTGAAACAAAATGCACGGGGCCGGTAACTCACAGCGACTCCCTTGGGTCCGGGGAATCCCATAACTCCGGGCTGTCCTCTGGCTCCAGTAGCACCAGCAGGTCCAGGGCGTCCATCTTGTCCAGAAGCACCCTAATAAAGATCAGCAGAAAACAGGACAATACTGAAAAACAGCCTCCCCAACTCGCGATTATTTTCATTATCGATTAATCTGCCGTTTATTACCGTTTGGTCTATAAAATGTCAGAAAATAGTGAAAAATATCCCTCAAAGTCCAAGGTGATGCCTTTAAATGTCTTGTTTTGTCCAAACCTCAAACATATTCAGTTTAATATGATATTAAAAAAAAGAGAATAGCTGGAAATCTCCATATTTGAGAGGCTGAAAACAGCATTTTCTCCCGTTTTTGCATGAAAAATTACTTTTAACGATTAATCGATTATCAAAATATATGAAACCTTATTACCAGCAGAAACTATTTGTGAGTCAGTACTTACAGAAGGTCCACTCTTGCCGTCGGGGCCGGGGCTTCCGGGGCTACCGGTCATACCCTGCAGAGGGAACAAACAACGGTTATATATTGCGCTATATGTTTAAGATTAAAGAGAGCTTGTGTGTTGCAGAACTCACCTTGGATCCAGGTGCACCAGGAGCACCGGGGCTTCCAGACTCACCAGTGGCTCCCTGAGCTCCCAAAGCGCCGTTGGCACCGCGCTCACCGGGGGCTCCCTGTTACACAAGAAGAGGCAGGAGAAATCTGTGGGTGACGTTTATGAGCTCACTTATCTCTTGGTTAATTGGAAGGTTTGACTCCCTTAAAGCTGGACAGGAGTTATTGGGCAAAAACATCCATAATAACTTTTCTGCTTTTTGTAATTCCAGTGATCTGAGAGAAACTAGACTTCTCTTGGCTCTGTTTCAGGGTTTAGAGAAACTCGCCCGTGACGGGATACCAATCACAGATCATTTAGCAGAGAGAGCGTTCCTATTGGCTGTTCTACAAATGCAGGTGCTCGTGTACGTCCAATCACATGGTGGAAACCGGGCGTGTCTAGAAGGTAACCCTGGATTTGCAAAAATGGGCAAAAACGGGCAAAAACTCTCGCGACACTCATTTCCAGACGACCTAACTCTAACCGTACCATTCGAGGGTGATGCCTAACCTTTAGCAAATCTAGGGTTACCTTCTAGACATGTGAAAGCCTGATTCAATGGTGGAAAATCCTGCAGGAAAAGTTCCAGCCTACGCTGCAATGACTGACTTTTCAAAAAGAGATTCTGACAATAATCGTGTCAGAGATGGAGAGAAAATGTTGCTAATAGTTTAGCTTTCTGCTAACTCATGTTCATGTTTCTGCAGCAGGATGGATGTTTCTGTATGAAGGGAGGGGCTGAGGACAGAGAGGGGAGAGCTTTTCAAAAACGTCCTGCCTCGGCTTTAACAAGAAAATAAAAGCTTTGCTGAAGTCTGTTATGGTTTTCTGATGTGAGAATACGTTAAACTAAAGTTTGATGAAATGTATTCCTGGTTGAGTAACTCACCTTTCCACCAGCAGCTCCATCAGCACCAGGGAAACCACGAGCACCAGGGGCACCCTGCAGGAACACACACACACACACACACACACACACACCGTGAGGTCACACTTTGAATCCCCCTGGGAATTTACCGTCCTGTAAACAGTGATTACAGGGCTGTCTGACAGCTGATGTTGTTCTGGATGCGTCTAACAGAAGTTCAGGTGAAAGAAGAAGAAACATACGCGCTCTCCGGGGGGTCCACGGGGTCCAGCACCACCGGGCTCTCCACGTCCTCCTCTCTTGCCCTCCTCACCAGATGGACCGGGAAGTCCCTGAACTCCAGCGGGGCCCTGGAAAACAAAGCAAGGGAGTTAGAAACAATCCTCAAAACCCCACAGAATGATACACGTCATGTCATGTGTTGTATTTGTTTTAAACTTACAGGCTCTCCCTTGGTACCAGGCTCTCCCTTAGGACCGGGGGCACCGGGGTCACCCTGTTTGGCAGAAACACACAGTTAAATCTCGATAACACTGAAGAATGATTGAAACCAACATTCACACGATCGATCAGTGGTGTACTCACGTTGTTGCCCTTGGGACCGGGAGCACCGACGCCTCCCTGAGCTCCAGCGGGACCGCGAGAGCCGGGGAAACCAGGAGCACCAGCGATACCAGCAGCACCCTGTATGTACGAGGACCAGAGAGAGTCAGGACTGTGCAGGACTGAGCGTGGGACAAACGTCATCTGTGAGTACGGTACTTACAGGAGAACCCTTAGCACCGGCGGAACCATCAGATCCGGGGGAACCCTGTTGACAGAATTAAATGTGTTCAGTACCGAATTTGTATTTTGTGAAAAAGCGTTGTTAAAAGACAGAAACATTATCTACTCACAGCAGCTCCAGCGGGACCAGCAGGTCCGGGGTTACCAGCCTCTCCACGGGCTCCCTGGGGTCCCTCGTTTCCACGACCTCCCTGAAGACCGGTCTCTCCCTGTGGACGCACGCAACAACCGTGTCTCAGAAAGCTGCAGCTTCAATATCGTAAGTGTTGACCGGTAACCGTGAATGTTAATAATATGCAAATGATAATATCGTGTAAATAATCCAAGTGCTTTTGTGTTGATGTCAGATGATTTTTTTTTATTGTTCTTTTTGTGGAGTTATGGTTACAGACTCTCTCCGCCTCCCAACACTCGTATTTTGAGTGTAATTTTATTTGCCAAAAAAACAAAAAACAAACAAAATGCACAACAAACAAAGTTAAAGATGAATTTGACTGATAGCATTATTATCTTCTCTAGATATCACGATAATACAATAATCATGTAGTGATAATCTGATATCGTAACTATTTAGTAAAAATATCTGACTTTTGACTGATGTTGCAACTGCAAAACCAGAGAGAATGATCACTTTTATGTCATTATTCTCATTTTCACTGAAAAATAGATTAAAATAATCCTGGTGTGATTTTTGCGACGATCTGTACCAAACAAAAATATGTTTTCTTAAGTCTGTAATATATGCAGAATATATCTCTGCAGCACCACAGTATTTTTTGGATATTGCATTAGTTCATATTGGGATTTTGATAAAATTGTGATTAATTGTGCAGCCTTAATCCTTATAGTGAATTCTTTGGCCAAGTAGTGAAAATCTAATATTGTTGCCCTAATTGTAAGTTAAATCAATCAATTATAAATCATAAACAAATAATCTATCTTGGCATATTTACACCAAGATTGTTTAGATGAAATATACAATGAAATGTAAAGATAAGTTAGTTTGTGGTATTTATGTTGTAGTGGAGAATCATTTCCTGCAGGTTTTGAAGGAGTTTAAGTACAAATAAAGGAAGTAAATAGTCCCCCCCCCAGGTGTGTGTGTGTGGGACTTATTAGATGTTATATATAGATATTATAATAGAGGGGGGGGGGGCAACAGAAGTCAGATGCTGTTAGAGGTGGACTGATGCCACCTGGTGGCTCCAGAGATCTCCTGACTGGATGCAGCATCTGCAGATCTTTAGTTTACAGGTTTTCTGATGTTGACGGTGTCGAGAGGATCGTATGTTGATCCTGCAAATACAAACATCTCCAACCGTCCTTACAGAGCGTTCATGTCCACACTCGTCCTCTTAATGGACAAGATATTATATTAAATATGCAAGTGGCTAGTAGATGTGCTTCACTTATTACCCGAAAAACGACGGTAATCTATCGAGTGGACAAAGAAGTTAATTTTTGGATAATATGATATAATATAATATAATAATGAGAACTGGCTGTAAGAACAACTTATCTAAAGGAAACGCTGCATAAAATAGTGTAATATGGTTTCTGCTGCACCTCCTCTAAACCTGGCTGGGAGATTAATCACATTTTATTTTCAATAACGACTTTCAACGATTATGAAAACAAGATCATCGAGATAAAACGATGATTGTGCCGCATTCTGTTTTGTTTTGTCTCGTGTTATAAATCTTTACAGCGGTGTGCTTTCACATGTTTTCACTGAGTTACTGACTGCAATATGTTGAATATAGTTTATTAAAATGTTGAATATATGTGTAGGAGTTTTCAGCAGGTTGTTGCTGTGCACTACAACATATTTCATCTAATTCATTTTGGTTTTATTTATTATTTTTATATATTGAATATATGTTTAGGAGTTGATTTTATTTATTTTGATCTAATTTTTTTTTTTTCATTTTTATATTATTTATTTAAATGTACATACATTCATATTATATATTTTATTTATTTATCTATTTTTTTATATATTTTTTTTAACTTTTTTCAGTTGAAATATATTTAAAGTTTAGGAAAATCCACTGTTAAAAAAGTTAATTAGTAATCGCATTAAATAATCGTGATCTCAATATCGACCAAAAAAATAATCGTGATTAATCGAGCAGCCCTACCTGCTGGATGACTTATTATTTTCATGGTCAAATTTATTGATTATGAAAAATGTATTGGGAGACTTACCTTAGCACCAGCACCACCGGGGAATCCGGGGGGCCCAGCGGGTCCAGTAGGTCCCTAAAAAAAGAAAAAAAAAGACATGTGATGTTAGCAGAGCATAACAGAGCGATGCATCAAAGCCTGCAATATAGCATAAAGTTTTATATGGGAGATATGACTTTACATACATTTCCAAGTAGAATGAAGGCACCTTAGTAAAATAAAATACTTACAGGGGGTCCAGCAGCACCAGTGTTGCCATCATTACCACGAGCACCCTGCAGAGGAGGAGGAGATTAGCATAAAAGTTTGTACAAATCAAACTATCATTTGTTCCAGCCTCCATGGAGCTGCTAATGCTAAATCTTATATCAATCAATCAATAAACACACTCGCACATTTGCACTTTTCAATGCCAAATGGCTAATTGTTGTCTAAATGTTGTGATATTATGATATGATGACAGGAGCAGCGGTGCTTACAGAAGGGCCGGGAGCTCCGGGGCGACCTCTCTCACCAGGAAGACCACGAGCGCCCTAGAAAAGACAGAAAACAGCAAATATTAGCTTGATGCTCGGACATTTTTACTCCTTTTTGTAGATGTGAATCAGATGAAATGAGATTGAGACGACAACGTACCATGGCGCCGGGGATACCGTTCTCACCAGATGAACCAGACTCTCCCTGCAGACAAAGGAAGGAAGAACCAGCTTTAGTATCGTTTAGTTGTTTACAGTTTTGGTTCTGTTTTTGGTGACAGCACATCCTGCAGATATCTTACCTTGGGGCCAGCGGGTCCAGCATCTCCCTTAGCTCCATCCAGACCGCTGAATCCCTGCAAGCAAAATCAAATAGGGTCATTACAACATCACAGCAAGTTGAAATTGGTGATTTTTGGTATTTAATGCTCCTCCAAACTCACTCTGTGTCCCTTGATGCCGGGGAGTCCGGGGGTTCCGGGGAATCCACGAGCACCCTGCAGGAGGAGAAGAAGTTTAAAAATGCATGATCATGTCCTGCATTAAACTTTAATATTTCTGCAACTAGTGAGTTTTTTAAAAACTTTTTAAAATGAGCTTTTGTGCCCTTGTGTGCAACAGGTTTTCACATAGCTGCCAATGTGGGGATTCAGGTTTTTTGGCTGACCGTCTCCTGACCTTTGCCCTCGGCGGGCGTCATGACTCACCTGAGGGCCAGCGGCTCCACGCTCACCAGGGCGACCAGCTTTGCCAGGCTCTCCCTGTTAAAGACACAGAGGAGGTTAGTATCACACGCTGACGGATACTGACGTAACTTAACGACAGTTAAATGTATTTCCTGTGGTTATGCATGAATATAACTGCACAAGGATGAAAAATAATCCATCAATCAATCTTTATTTATACAGCACCTTTCATACAGGTTAGTGACTGACAAGCCGATAATAAGACTGTAAAATATATAAATATAAATAGTATATATAAAAGACACCAATGCACACGAGACAATAAAAATAATTTTAAAAAAGTAATAAAAATAGATGCTATCAAGAGTAATAGTAGTAAAAAACAAAGTGAAATAAAAACTAGATTAAAAAAAAACAAGTAAAAAGACAAAGCAAGAATAAAAAAGATGACAATGAAATGGATTTAAAAGTTCTAATAAGAGTAAAACAGAGTGAAATAAAAACTAGATTAAAAACAACAACAACAACATAAAAAGACAAAGCAAGAATAAAATTGAAAAAAGACAATAAAATAGATTTAACGTTATAATAATAAATCACTTACATCATCTCCGTTCTTTCCAGGGGGGCCAGAGGGACCACGGGAACCCATGGCCCCCTAAAAAAACACAATAAATGACGAGATTAGCACCACAATTAATGTTGA
>JAOVVB010108012.1:0-12858 GCA_028570985.1 Heterobranchus longifilis | reverse complement strand
AAAACATAATTGATTTCAGTGCAGAATATAAAATCAGCTCGGGTCCTGGGTCACACAGGAGAAGACGACGTACAGTAGAAGTTTAAAAAAAAATGGGTCCCAGATTTTGTCCTTGTGTTGCCACAGCACAGCAGGACTAAAGCCATTTATGACTAACACCATCTGTTTTTTATGTTTAGATATGTTTATGATTAAGGCAAAAAGGTTCAACTTGTGTAGCAGCAGATGCTCAGCAGGTTGAGACATTTGCCCCTGTATCCTTTTACATCTACTCTTGCGTGAGCTTTCTGTTTGCTCTTGGCTGTTTCCGAATTAATCCAGTGGCTGGTTTAGGGTTAGGACTAGTTCATAACTTGTTGCCTTCACATGTGTGTTATATGTAAAGGTGGAGGGTCATGCAGAGTGAGTCATGCATGTCACTCAGAACATGACAGGTCACGTGGCTGCATTGCATTCTGGTCTCTTCAGGCTGTACCGTCAGTTCTTATCTGCTTCTGTTGCAGTGGATTTGTGTACGTTGAGTCATCGAGTGTCATCAAAGCTGTGAGTCAAGGAAGAAACTTTGTGCTATTTTTGAACGTGTTAACGTTTTAACCCCCCGATGATCAGTCACCACAGACTCAGCCAAAGGGTGGTGAAACCCACAGAAAGTTATTTTAAACGTTTCCAAAGATACCAAATATATCAAGGATTTTTTGGGGAAATGTGTATAAACTGGTGCATGAGAGATTTAGTATAGTGCAATATGTCTGTTTGATGGAGTGGTGCAGCCATAAAATTGAGTTTTAATATTTCACTCAGTATAAGCATCATATAGCATCAATTTAAAGCTGGAACAAGTTGATACCGAATAAATTATCATGTCAGACGGCGTGGAATAAGATGATTTCTCCGACATTTAAGCTACTTCAGAGGAAATTAAAGAAGGGGAGTTAAGGAGTCAGAAGCCATTATCTTTTTGTACTGTGGTGCGTGTGTGTGTGTGTGCGTGCATGTGTGTGTGTGCGTGCGCTGCGCTGTGTCTCTCTCTGTCGTTTGACCTCATGTCGAAGAGTTCAACGCCATCAATCACAGATAGCTGCTGCAGATCTATATTTCTGTAAATGAAAGCACATGCATGTGAGCATCAATCCTGTGCATCGTGTGTGTGTGCGTGCGTGCATGCACGTGTGTGTGCGTGCCTGCGTGTGTGAGACAGAGAGGGAACGATGCTGATGAGGTTAATGGAATGACAGGCATCTCACAGCTCCTGTCATTAGGAGTAATGGAGAGCCTTTGTCAGTGACTCTTGACACACACACACACACACACACACACAGCAAGAGGAAGTGGGCTGAGTTGGATTTGATGACATTTGATTCAAGGGGGAGCAAAGACTAAGTAAGCAGAACTGGACAGATATAAGGGTTAGAATACTGCAGGAGAGAAGATGTAAAATTATTAAGCAGAGTCTATAAGCCAATATTTGTAGACTCATTTCGAAGTCTTCCAGCTGGCCTTTAAATCTGTCAGTCTGACCTGAAATACTCTCAGTATAGGTTGTAAATCTGGCTCTCTGTGCTGCTATCTCTGCACATGTATATTATCTTGGCTGATAATTGGCCTTTTTAATAAAAATTGAATTCTGTCCAGTCAATGTCGTCCACCTCTGAAATAATGGCTATGGTATACTTTGTGTGATTGCATATTTACTGTACTGCTGCTCAATTTATGCGTTTGTTTCTGGAGAGCCCTTAATCAGAAGTGATTATAAAGCATTTCTTTAATTGGAGTCGATGGGAATGCTGTAGTGTGTCCGTCTTCATCCGCTTAGGTTCAGTCGAGAGTTTTAGTTTATTTTACGGTGTAATGGCTTTTTCACAGGCTTATACAAAGGGGAATCATTAAAAAAAATCCAAGCTGGCATCTACTGGTATATCTGATTTCTTTTAGATGCTTGAATGTAGTGCAGACTTCGTACAGGATTCTGTGTTCAATTATCTTATAGAAATATCAGACATCTGATAATAAATACAGAGATTATGTGTCCACTGGTACAGATTGTGAAACTTAAGTTTCAAGTCCTTATATTATGTGGGTTTTTTATACTGTACCATAGACAAATTAATGGAAACTAGCAGCAGCCTTGGTGGTAGGACAGATTTCCAATTAATTACTGTAATTCCAGTAATTCCAGTATAACGTAGAGCATCTTAAAGTCAGTACACAGCAAGTTCATTCTACTTCTATTTTCCCTATATTTAATAGAAATGGCAAAAATGAATGAACAAATCTCGACTCATTTTTAGTGTCCGGTCTGCACCGGGTCAGCCTGTCGAACCATTGGAACGTATCGAATCCCTCATGAATCCTTGACTTCTCCCACTCTCTGCCGGTAACACAGAATACTGCTCAGTGCTCCCCGTGCCTGCTACAGTAGTGCAGTCACTCAAAACACAGCTGTATTAATGTAAACTCATACACAGTGACTGGTAAATGCATTGAAGAGAAGCTGTGCGGGGCTGGAAGCAGCTGTCCAACGTGCACGCACGTTCAGCGGACTGTGTCACGGAGAAACTCACGTCATGATTTTCCAAAAGTATGGAAAGGTTCAAAAGGTCCGATACATTTATCAACTCAACGGAACCGATACCGTGAAAAGAGTCGGTCTGCCCATCACTGATATTTAATGCCAGGGATTTTTAAAGAAATTAATGGACCTGTAAAATAAAAATATTTACACTGAAAACATCAGTATGTTTTGGAAAATTGTTCAATGTAACGATTAATGGCAATTAGGGTATAATGTTCAAAAGCAGTGGCCCTTTTTAATAACTACATTTTAATATCTATATGTGTCAAATTAAGAGAGCAAATGAAGGAGAAAGTAGGTGGAAAGAGCAACAAGGAGGAAAAGAAAAAAACAGGAGAGAGAAGTGGGGGGAGATGGGAAGGAAAAGTCCAGATTTGCAGGAGGAAGGAGAAGAATCAGGACAGAAATAAAGGAAGCAGTGCAGTCAGTGTAAATACAGCAGACAGAGTGAAGTCAGGTTAATTACATTAAACATGAGTTGAGGTTGGGTGAGGAGGATGAGACGCTGAAGAGAGAGTAGAGCACTAATGGGTTTTGAAGGTTGAATGAGCGGCGTCAGGAGAGAGCATCAATCTGTGCCTCATCTCTTTCTGACCATAAACTACATCTACATGCAATGGATCAACATGTGCACACACACACACACACACACACACACACGCACACACACACACACACATTAATGTGTGGAAGCAGCAGACCTTATTTGGTTCTTGTAGTGCTCAGTGACTCAGAGAGGAGAACATGCTGCCTTCCATTATTCAATAAAAACCACATTAAACCTCTCCATGCGCACATCTCCCTCAGTTTGTCTCTTCATATAGCTCCTCCATCTCCGTAACCCTCTTTAGCGTATTCACTCTTTTCACGGGCGAGAGCCGTGTATTGCCGGAACAATTATACCAACCCGGTCGATGCCAGGTGCGTTACGTCCAAACGGTTCTCCGGCGCTAGCTGCAACACTCATTCTAACTGGGTACGGCGATAATCTTTGGCGCCATAAAACGCAGTGTGTCCTTTATTCACTCTGCAGGGAGAGAGTGATCAAAACAGAGAGAGAGAGAGTGAGAAAGATGGGGGAGGAGCAAAAAAGCAATCCAGTTTATTCAGCAATAAGTGACAGTGAAGATAAATGTGACATTAAAACTCTGTATACCACTATAGCTTTAAACAACCAGCTGCGTGTGTGTGCGTGCGTGTGTGCGTATATCTGTGAGCCAGGAGGGTTATGGTGAATGACTCCTTTAATCATGTCCATTTCATGTTTCATGTTTTTATGCAACTCTACAGTGAATGCCACTCCAATCAGGGTCTGTGTGTGTGTGTGTGTGTGTGTGTGTGTGTGTGTGTGTGTGTGTGTGTGCGTGCGTGCGTGTGTGTGTTTGTGTGTTTGTTTAGTGAAAAGATGTACCCACAGTGATGTGATGGGAGCTGATTTATCTCCAAGACAAAGACAGGTCTGACCTTTAACTTCAGTGGGAGCAGAGAAGGAGAGAGATAAATCACGGGGAGAGAAAAGAAGGGAGGAGTTCAGGAAGGAGCGAGGAAAGAGGGAGATGATAGTGGAAGTAAGAAAAATTGGGTTCCCACGGGTCCTTCAAATCCTTGAAAGTGTGTGAATTTAAAGAAAAAGAGCTTGAGTTACCAGAATAGAAATTGAAGTTCTTTCACTGTCTGCATGTGTGTCTCCCGCAGTTTTGCGTCATTGAATCCTATTTTGCATGGCTGCATGTAGGTCTAAACAGGAATATTAGTGGAATATTCATTTTCATTAGCCATGTAAACAGCTTAGTGGGAATATTGTCTGTTTTGGTATAAGAGCAAAAAACGGAATATTTTGTGCGTGTAAACATAGTCAGTGTTTCACGCAGACTTGTGCAAACTGTTGTTATTGTTGCTGTAAAACGCATTACTTCCTGTGGAAGAGAAAGAAAGATAGTAAAGAACAGCTTACATGAGCTTGGCACTATGATGATATATTGATAATAGAAAGTAGCAAAATATACATTTATTCATATTCAAAAATTAGCTTTTTAAATTTCAACTTTGTTATTATCCCAAAGGAAATCTGGTTGACAGACAAGTCACAGAAATACACTGATGACAACGAACAGCAACAGTCAATAGTCAACGACATAAAAGCAAAGATAGATATATGGATAATGGATACATAACAGTTAAAAAAGTTTCTGGAGTGGCTAACATGGTGAATGGGCTCACAGTCAAGTGCTCCTACACAGTGCGACAGCCTGCTGCTGGTGGAGCAGTCAGGTGGATTTGGGACTGTATGCTTGATTGCACTTTGACAATGCACGTCACTCAGATGTGAGACTACAGATGGAGCACATACCTGCTGTACAGGGAGCTAATCAGCTGAGAGAGGAGAGCTTAATACATCCAAGCTGTTGTGGATGAGAGAAGGTGTCGAGAATCAGCCTTCCTGGCGTCACGGCCGTTATCGGAATAAAACTTTGTTTGACAAATACACATGAAAGTGAAAATAAACAATGCAAACTTTTTTTTATTTTTTTAACGCAAATCACATTTTGAGAAAAGGGGGTTGGATTATATTTAAGGACTAGACAATTATGTATTCGCAACAGTAAATAATGTTTTTGACAGATGCTGTTTTATTATGGGTTTGTAGCCTTAAAGGTCCAGTGTGTAGTATTTAGCTGCCTGACTTGGCAAACATGGAATATAATATTCATTAGTAGGTTTTAATCAAAATAAGAATTATTGTGTTTTTAATTACCTTAGAATGAACCGTTTTTATCTACATGGGGAGCGGATCTGCCTCCATGGAGGCGGCCATCTTGCAGCTACAGTAGCCCAGAACAGACAAACGGGCCTTTCATGTTTTTACATTTAATGGGCGACCGCCGGAAATGCACCAGTAAGAAAACATAGAAGAAGAGAGTGTTTGTCTTTGATTGTGAGTAGTTTGTGAGAAGTTTGCAACCAAAATCTGTTCAATTAGTTTGTCCCTGGAGGCCACCGTCATTTCTCTGGAAAAGAGGGGTGAGCGGGATATTGTTTCAATCGGTTTCAATCTAGAACCTTACCACTAGATGCGGCTAAAAACTACACACTGTACCTTTAAAGTCGAACTGAAATGAAAAATGCATTTTCAACCCTTTTAGATCACATCTCTGGTCATGTTTTGCACCTATTTAACAATGTATCCCAAAAAAAACAACTGTATTTGTACTTTTATATCAAAAACAATCAAAATCCATTATTTCTTTCTTCCTGTAAAAAACAACAACATTTGCATCAGCAAGTACTAACCGATTTCAACCAATAATATCACACCATCCACCTGTCAATCAATATGCAACTGTTAGCAGTTAGCAGCACAGAGCTAACATTAGCTAGCCAACCATTGCTTGCTAATCCTCTGTAGCTCCGTCAGTACTGCGCTGAACTCGAGCTCACCCCACGTTTTCCAATCAAATGTGAAGGATTTGAATTCCTGCGCAAATATTCTGTTTTACTGGGAAATACGTCACCACACAGAAGTTAAAGGCGCTCTAACTTCTGTTTCAGCTTGACTTTAATGTTGCTAGGCTTGCAAGTCTGTTTATAGCGTGTCCTTTTGGGTTAATTAGCCCTAAAAGTGTTTAGAAAGCTTATTTTAACATACGTGTAATGTGTTTTGGGAATTGGGAACTTCCTGGGAAAGTGGCTGTATGTGTCCACGACAATGCATGCATGAACTGGGACTCAGTTGCCTGCTTGTTTGTTAATGATTATTGATCGTTACGAGGGTCGACTATAGGTCAGAAAAAAAAATCCATCAGCCACTAATGAAATACATTGCTGAAAAGTGAAAACAAAGCGTTTCCAGAAGTCTTTACTGCAGACAATTAGCTACACTTCATGTTTTACAAGAGACAAATCTTCAAGGATGAGGACGATCTCCTGGGACTAACAGTGTCTCGTGGAAAAACAGAAGTAGTGTTTTGTATCGTCTTATAATCAGTCCAGTAAAAAGGGGTAGAGGCAAAGAAAAACAGCACATCAGGAAAAAAAAAAATGCTTCTCCTGCATAAAAACAAAGCCAGAGAATCCGCTGCTCGCTGATCTGACTCCTTCTCAGTGTAGGTTAAATAAAAGAGACTAATTATGTGGATGATGACTGTTTCAGTTTTTCGGCTGTGTGTGTGAGCGAGCGAGTGTGAGGAACAAAGTGAGTGTCTGTGTGTATAAAGGCTTTAGGCTAATCCCGTTGTATTCAACTGGATCAAAGTTGGTTTTTAAGCTCTATTTGTAAAAAGTGTGATCCAGCTAATGGACTAATGTCTCCACACACACTCTGCAAATGGAAAAATAACACACACACCTAGAATAAGAGTGCTTTAAATGTTTGTGTTTACATGTAAACACACTGCATTTACTGTATGTGTGTGTTTGTATGTGTGTGCATGTATGTGTGTGTTTGTATGTGTGTGCATGTATGTGTGTGCATGTATGTGTGTGTTTGTATGTGTGTGCATGTATGTGTGTGTATGTATTCCCATTTTCCATGTGATCCAAAATCACATAAAGGAATCACCCAGCCTGTGGTTGGAGTGAGGTGGTTGTGTACTGACATGCTCCACTGCACACACTGCCAACAATCTCTCTCTACACACCAAACACACACACACACACACACACACACACACACACACGCACTTATGCGCGTAGACACACGTATAAGCAGGATGCTGTCAAGTAGGGCCGCGGCGTTCTGTTGGGTTTCCTCATGCATGTGACATCTCCTCGACAGGAGGGGAGAGATAAGGAGGGATGGGAGACGGTGGAGAGCGGATGGAGAGGAAGGCTGCCGGGGAGCAGAATAAAAGACCAGAGAGACACAAAAAGGCAGAAGGGGGGAGTTAAAGAAACTGGAGAGGAGGAGAAAAGTGTGGAGATACAGTTTGTGTTTCGTTGGCTGGACTGAGAGTGAAACATTGAGAGTGAGATTAAAGTGCTGACTTCCAGCAATGAGGGGAGAGAGTGTTCAGAACAGAGCAGGGTTTCCCTCAGCTGTACTCATGCAATGATTCTAAACATACAGAGAAAGCAAATCATATTTATTTTAGATTTGATACCTCCGTCCAAATGAGCACGCGTTTCACTGAAGATCAGACTGAAAGCAAAAAGACTCTAAAACAAGCAAAGAGTGAAGATGGCAGAGCATCACCAGGGAAAAAAAAAAAAGACAAGAGTGTCAGCTCACGTATCAACCCCCCAGCAAAAGGAAGTTTGAAATGATTTTGTAGAACATTTCATTTTTATATCATGCAAAGTAGGATATTGAGGGAAAAAAATATAGTTTTGGCATCTGTACTGAGACTCTTGTATCAGCACCAAAAGCTTTCCAGCCCTGATTGATTTGCAATGAAATATTAAATGCAATGATTAGATTTAAGTTTTTGTTAGTCTAAGAGCTTTGGTCCCATAAAATTGGGGGAAACTACGAATTAAAAAGGCTACAATTCCTTAGGGTCGGGTACCGAGCTCTGAACCTTTAAGGGTACCGATCAAATGGCATCGCTGCGACCGCAGAGCGGAGAGAAAGAGAGACAGCGAGACTACGTCGCCCCTGCAGCTTGTTTAAGTCATAGTGAGTCAGCTGACGTGTGTGCGTGCATGCGTGTGTGTGTGTACTTGCTTACCATATTTATACCTTTGCTTGAGTGACAACCAAGAGTAAAGTTTGAGTGAGGACAGTGAAGCAAAGCAGGGACATTTACATCAGAGGTCTGTAAGCCTGTCAGGACCCCGACACGCTGACTTGATTCGGGCCATTTTTTATTTTTTATAGACTGGGTTCAGGTCGGACTGGGGCTCATTTAACTTCACAACGTGTGGAAGTGAAACTGAGAGCGATCCGAAACAATTAGTCTCCCCATTAGCAGAGACGCTGTGTGCATTTACGCACAAGGCACAGCAGTAGGACTGCAGCTAACGATTATTTTCATTGTCAATTAATTGATTGTTTGGTCTAAAAAAAAAAAATGTCAGAAAATAGTGAAAAATGTCCACCCTAGTTTCAAAGGTGATGTCTTTAATGTCTTGTTTTGTCAGTCCAAAAGACCAAAGACATTTGATTGACACAAAATTACGAAAACTGCCATTTTCTGCCATTTTTGCACTTAAACTTACGATTAATCGTCAAAATAGTTGCAGGTCGACTAATCGATTAGTCTACTAATCATTGCAGCTCTACAGTACACAGCAGCGTAACTTCATTGATTATTAAAATCTTCAGAAATGCTGATAATAAATGTACCTCTTAGTCATGTGTGTGTGTGTGTGTGTGTATGTGTGTTTTGGCGTGTATCAGAGAGAGCATGCATCAGAGAGTGCTTAAAGTGATTGGTGTTGGTCTCGGGCCGGGTCAGGCTCTGGCTGAAAAATTGCAGAATTTTTTCAGTTTGGGGGCTGGGCCTGTGCTGGAGTTTTTGGCCCGTGCGTGGCTCTAATTTGCATTTATTTTCTAGTTAGGATTTGAGTTCAGGGACGAGATCCGAGACTAGATGAGGATTGGCTTAATGTAAGTAGGGTTAATGGGAAAGTCTGGGCTTGAAATCTTCATAACATGAGGAGGAGGATCAAGGTCGGGTAAAAGTTTTGGGGTCAGCTTTGAGGACCGACGGGCTGCGGTGGAAAGTCGTCGCAAGTATGATAAGATAAACAGAAGGTGTGTGCGCGCCTGTAAACATCAAGATGACAGGAGAGTGAATCAGTGTTTGAAACATCATGTCTGCCCACACACTCCCTGCTGAGCACATCGCAGCGCACAGGTCAAAGACTAATTCAAGTCCTCCGGTCAACACAACCTTATTCAAGGGGAGCTTTTATGATCAATTAGCTTCCCCCGAGGGCTGAAATATCCCACACTGCACCGGGCTGCATAAATCTCGATGTAATGGCGCTGTATAGAAGAGCAGGAAGGTTTGAATCTGTGCCCAACTGAACGGTGTCTGGAAGGATTCGGCTCTTCACACCAACCGGGTGTTGTCTTTGGCCGAAACTGGAGCAGAAAAGTTTACTTTATTGCATTTTGCAGCTGGTTTATTTCGGTTCACGCTGCCAAGCTACAAGCAAAGGGGTCTCTTAAACAGAAGTCACATGGACTCACAAGTAGCTGCTTTTCTGGAAAACTTTGTCATCACAACCTGCGAGAGCACAAAAGGGGTGCGGTGGGGATTTAAATGTAGTTTATAGATAGACGTATACCGTAGATGATGATGCTACCAATCAACAATACACGAAGAAATGGATTACTCACAGAATCGCTGCAGTTTGCTCTCATTTTTTTTGTTCTGATTCCAAACTTGAGAGTAATTGCTGGCTGTCTGCAGAGTTTCTTTGGAATACGACCAAAACTTGATTTATTGGTTAAAATGGTGGAGTAATATCTGCTCTGCGCTACCAGTGTCTATTGAAAAAGAAATAGTCCCTCTTTCTGTTTAAAAAGTTAGTGGAGATGCATATAAACCTTCTACAGGCAGTAATATGTGTGCCTTTCACTTGAGTGCATATATACATTTAATTTGTACAGTAAGAGAATCTAATAAAAATGTTTGTAAATAATTAATAACCACTTAAAGAAGCATATGGGCGTTAATGTTATTTAGGCATTGCTGTAGATTTTCAGTGGTTGATTATGCTTCTCATTTATCTTTAATAATGAGAATAATAATGATAACAATTTAATTGAGAAACTATTACATTATTGTGCTGTATATCTCCTCAGGCAGCACAGCAGTGTAATAGTTATGAGAAGTCTTACTATCTGCTGAACTACAGTTAGTGAACCAACCACTACATATCAGATACATTAGGCTTAATTAAAGAATAGTGCTGGTGTTATTGAGATTTATTAGCCTAGTCGACTGAACAAAAATGGCAAAAATGGCAGAACCTGCTGTTTTCAGCCGCTCAAATATGGAGATTTTCTACTTTTATCTGTTTTGGACCATATTAAAGTGAATATATTTGGGGTTTTGACAAAACAAAACATTTAAAGACATTGCCTTGGACTTTAAGAATCTGGGATGGGCATGTGTCATTGACTAATCGAGAAAATAATTGGCAGATTAATTGATAATGAAAATAATCGTTAGTTGCAGCCCTAGTGTTATTTTATCTTTTTTCATTGCTTTCAATACAGCCCATAAAGTCCAAAACCAACAATAACTTTATCCTACTAACAAGTATTGACCGTGTAGTCATAACATGATACATCCTGATATATCCGCTGTGATGCATTCTCAGTTGCACCACACAACAGAGTCGCTCCACTCGACGAGTCTCTCTGCTGCTGTTGTCTTACACCTACAGGAGAAGATAATGTAGTAACACTAACACCCTCAGTGAATGGCTTTATTGGATCCCTCTGTGGAAAGTTAAGTGTTGCATGATGGTCAAAATGCTAATTAAGTATATTTTCCCCCATGGAAAAGTACAATTTTGTCAGAAAAGCAGTTCTATTTCTAATCATGAAATAGAAAAAAAAACATGCTGCAGCGTAGACAGTGACGGCGGCTATCTGCAGCCTCGGGACAATTCTTCTTTGGGAAGAAGGACCGCGCTCTGTGCTACACTGTGAAAAGACTCCTGCAGTTGGTGCCTGTCCACCCACACCAATTGGAATATTATGGTATGGCTCATTCACACAGATAGAGAGGCTACAGTATGTACTTTATCTGTTTCTATGGAAACCGCAACTTGAGACGCAGTCAGCTATGGAATCAATGACATTTACCTGCTTCTTAGTTAATCTTTCTTTGTCGACCAAACAGCACATATGTATGTATGTATGCATGTATGTATGTATGTGCATGTACCCCAACACAGATATAACAGACACAGATGTACATGCAGTAACACTCTCACACTGTCTGTGTATTTCACTGAGTGCGAGACAGATTTGGTGCAGCAGTGCAGTCTGGTGTTGTCTCATCTCAGAGGCAGAGCAGTCAACCATTATTTAAGCAACCTGCTTCACATTCCGGACATTATTTTTGTTTTTATTAGTAAAGAGGCATAAATTGCCTTGAAATTGAAAGTTATGATAAACCCTCTGGGAATATATAGTAGAACAAAACGAGCGCAGTGAAAACAAAAAGGTATTTCTTTCACTTGGTCACCAGGTCATTTCCTACTGACAGCTGAATGTCTTCTGTAGGGGACAATTGCTTTGCTTTTGAAAATCATTTTCTTTTCTTTTTTTGTTATGCAAATATCTCTGTCACTCAGTAGCAAGAATCCGTGGTTGCGTAACACAGGGATGAATAAAGAGTACTTTTTAACACTCATCTGGGGAATTAAGTATAAATTAGAATCAGCTGTATATTCAGACAATTAAGGTCCACTTTTGAGGTTAAATTTGCAAATAAGATTTATGAATATTTAGATTGTATGATGCTAATATGGTAGCTGTCAAGACATTAGCACATTGTAAAATACAGGCAGACATTGATTTAGCTCTGCGCTCACAGTAAGTGCAACAAAAGAACATTTGGTGAAGTACACCAATCTGTCTGGGTTTGATTGTCCTTTTGTTGCAGCGTATACGGCTGTCTGTTTGTTTTCCTGTTTGTCAGTGGTGGAAGAAGTGTTGAGATCCTTTAAATGAGTAATACCACTGTGAAAATACTTCACTGCAAGTACAATGTATGCATTCAAAACCTTACTTAAATAATAGTATGTAAGTATTATTAGCAAAATGTGCTTAAAGTATCAAAAGTAAAAGTATCTGTGGAGTAAAATGTTTCATTTACTGTTATGTTTTTGGATTAATAGTACTGCTACATTTTGCATTTTACTGCTGTAGATGTTTCAGGCGGTGCTAATTTTAACTCCTTTATATAATGTTGGGTAGGTCAATCTACAGCAATGCATCATATTCTATAAGATCATTATATTTTTGTAGCAGTGCTCAGAAAAACAGCCCTGTATTCAGATCCAAGAGGCTTTTAAAATAGTTCATTTAGCAAGGGGATGAAAAATGGTTTTATTGTTTAATTGTTTCCATAAAATGGAAATACTCAAGTAAAGTACAAGTATCTCGAGTTTGTACTTAAGTACAGTACTCGAGTAAATGTAGCACTGGTGTTTGTTAGAATGATTGTATGCATAGGAACTTTGATCTAAAGCGATTTGGAAATCTGGTAAAATGGTCCCCATTTCCCTGTTGCCCTTGATGAGAGAGCCTGTGTGTGTGTGTGTGTGTGTGTGTGTGTGTGTGTGTGTGTGTGTGTGTGTGTGTGTGTGTGTGTGTGTGT
>JAOVVB010108001.1:0-12858 GCA_028570985.1 Heterobranchus longifilis | reverse complement strand
AAGCATGTAAACATGTTCTAGTAGAAACCCAAAATACAAGAATGAACCTGAAAATGAGCAGAATATGGGACCTTTAATATCAGTAGACATGCGCACATGCAAGCAAGCATGACTTCCCTCGACTGTGGCGCCTTAAAAAGGCTTTAGGGGTGAGAAAAGAAAGCCAGGGAGGGGGCTTTTCATGAGTATCCAGACACGTGTGTGCATATTTGTGTGTGCAGCCATGCATGTCTGAGATCAAGGATGCATTTGCATTGTAGTAAGACCACTTTACTTCTTCCCTGCAGACGTAACATGCACCAGATGACCGATGGTCTGGAGAAGCCCGGGGAGCTCAGGATCCCACTGGCTATCACACTCGCCATTGCATGGGTGCTCGTGTATTTCTGTATCTGGAAGGGGGTCAGCTGGACTGGCAAAGTAAGTAAAGGGAGGGGACGGAGACAGAAACAAAAAAAACAAAAAAATCCAGTGTGAATCGAATTTGTGTCAAATGTCCTTATTTTCACCCAAATCACAATGGCTTCCTAAACCTAACCAAGTAGTTTTGTTGCCTAAACACAAGTTTTGTTTGAATTCACAACATTAACCACGTGTTTAAAACTGCGACCGCAGAGAAGCGTCATAGTTTGTCATGTAAAAGTGACATTAAGGATTACTGACCAAGCGTCCATATATGTGATGAGTTGGGAATAAGAATGGGCCATTAAATGACACACGGAAAGCTTACAATGTGTTTAGTCTGGCGGGATAAAGTCTTACTTCCTGTCTGCACAGGAAGTCGGTGTCTGTGTTCACGTTCCCAAAGTCCCTTCGTTACGGGAAACAAACAACAACCTCTGAGTTCTCAACCTACATGCTGAAAATGACAAATTTTGAAGATTTGGATTGTGCAATAAGGCAGGCCTGCTCTGTTCTTTCAGTGAATGATTGTAAAGATCCACAAATAATATGTTTACATCATTTTTGTGGAGGTGTTCCACCAAAACAGGTTTCCTTCCGACACTTTTGCAGATCCACCGTCGGGTGTCGTGCCGCCCAGGACGATTGTGATTGGTTTAAGGAAATACAAACAGGCCAGGGAGTTTTTTTTTCACTATCCAGGACTGAAAGCTCATTCAATCCAGACTTTCCCCCAGCAGCACTGTGGAGATAAGTCTGGTTATGCAAAACTAAAAACGTGTTGACATGACATGCGTAACTCTCAGTCCCATCTCAGTCAGTCTTTCTTTAAAAGACATTACAACACTGAACATGCAAATTTCCCTTTAATCCAAAGCTAAGTATGACAAAGACCTACATGTTCCACAAAGGGATACAAAGGCCTGTAAAACCATGTTCTGCACATTGAGCTACAAAATTAAAAATTACAAAATCATATCGTTTATAATTAGCCTTTTTCGCTTTTTTATATGAAGGTTAATTTGCAAAAACTGATATCTTTGTTTTTGTTCATTTTCCTAAATGACATTTTTTTTATGTCCAATACAGGGAATATCAATCAAACTGACGTTTGGTTGTTTTGATAATATAATAATCTCAAAATATTTAGATTTTTGTAAATCATGTTTGTTTTTTTATCATGCAGTCAAGGGAACTGATGCTGGTTTATTCATTTTAAGAATGGCTTTTGTTTATTTTACGTATGGCAGATTCATCATTGATGTTTTTTTATCCACAACAGTGTCAGTGACTGTATCTCTGTTCGTTCATTTCTTAGTCGGTAGATTTCCTCATGAATGATCTGAACTGCGGTGGCTCTGACAGCACAGTGCAAAGATAGTTCAGATCAGGAGGGAAATAGTGCAGTGAGAGTGTGCTGAACCCAACCGTTCTGGGGTCATCCTGCCTCCGGGGGAAAGGCTGACTAGGTCACTGTGCTGCTCTGTGCTGCGGGGCTGGTGCCACAGTTACTGTAACACTGTAACTCTGTAACACTGTTCATGAGAAGTTGAACAAGGTAGCAGTTTTCACTTCTTCTACAGTTTTGTTGCCTTACAGGACACGTATTCCAAGTCACGCTCATTTGTTGTGCAATTTAACAAGTTAGTTTTGGCTCAGATCGACAATATTCTTTATTTCTAACAATAACTTTGTGTCCCACAGGTGGTGTACTTCTCTGCCACATACCCTTACTTTATGCTGTTCATCCTGTTTTGCCGTGGCATCTCTCTACCCGGTGCCATAGATGGAATCCTCTTCTATATCACACCAGACTTTCAAAAACTGAAGGAGTCTGAGGTATGCTCTGTGTTCTCGGCGTAGATGTTAATACATCGAGCTTTTTATTGGCCGCCAAAATAAACATGGCTGCAGAGGATGTATAAGTAGATCAGTATGTCTCGCTGCAGCAGCAGCAGCATGGAAGACGAACGTGAAGGAAGTTGAAATTTCAAATTTGGTCAGTCGGTTAGGGTTAAGGTTATGCTGCATTCATGTGGTACCAGGCAAAACAGCAAACCAGATATCACTTTAGTGGACGATAGCAGGACGGTAAAATTCAGTGAGGCTGGCAGAGAATATCTGCAGTGGTAACGGTTGATTAACCTGACGTCGTCAGATGGTTGTTTGTGCGATCACCTGATTTTGTGATATCACAGGAATCCAGCTGTCATGCAAGGTAAATGGCAGATGGCTTAGTTAAAATATTTTAACTTTTTGAAAACCGGATGTTGCATAGCTCCCTCAAACATGGAGAAATGAAATCCTCCAAGAAACTACATGCATTACTAGAATACTTACATACAAAACAGACAAGAAATAGATGCATTTCATATATTTTACTCTATTCTTTGTAAACAATATGATATCACTATAGCAGCATATCATCATTCGTGTTTCGTTTTGCCGTCCTGCTGTTTCTGCTACGTCATCCAAAAGGTATCTGCCGTCTGCCTGATTAAAGCACGAGGGTTACATGTATGATAATGGCCGTGTTTTGACTGGGGCGTGGTTTGTAGGGTCTGCAGGCAGCAGCTGGCTGTTTTTTTGCTTTTTGGGGCAAATTGTACAGACTGCATTTAGGCAAAGAGTAGTGGTATTTTTAAGGTGTGTACAGACAATCGTATCCAAGTAGATTCTCAGTGAGTGCACTATTAATACTAACAGATATAACAATCACTGCATGGACAGCAAAACAGTGGAAATGATGACTATTAGCATGCAGCCATGAAGAAAACATCTATCATGTATGTTTCAAATATTTCCCCTCATGCTGCAGAGCAACACGCTTATAAAAAGTTAAACTCCTGCGATGGTTATCTGTATTTGTATTTATGCTGATGCAGGCTAATTATAAAGTACACAGCAGGTCTCACATAGATGTGAGTGTACCAGGGGTATTTATGCTGATGCATCTATGTCCAGAAAAATAAAACCCCACATGATAGCACTGATGTTTGTATGCGTTTAATTCTGTAATGATTGTGTAATGATTGTGAATAAATGACTTGGCCACATCATTAAAGCTCAAGAAGAACATGAGATGAAGCTAGATGAGGTGTGGAGAGACATCATTAGACAAGGTCTTGTCGAGTTAAGTCGATCAAGATGGGATGCAGTGGGATCAGAGTGGATCAGATAGGAAGTGTAACAAGACAGAACTGCCATTACATCGACGGTTTACAAGAGACGAGACGCATTTGTGCACACGGCTTAATCAGCCCAGACAGCTAAACTGGCTGCAAATGACAAATACAGTCAGCAAAATACAATGAAATCTGGCCATTAAAAAAAAAAAAAACAGCATATATATACAGCATATCTCTAGCACAAGTTGCGTGTCTATTTTAACCTCTTTTTTTCCTCATGTGTGTGTCAGGTGTGGCTGGATGCTGCCACTCAGATCTTCTTTTCCTACGGACTGGGATTAGGCTCTCTGATTGCTCTTGGCAGCTACAATCCCTTCAATAACAACGTATACAGGTGACTATAATATACTGCATTTCAAGTTCATTTACCATATGAATTAAATACCTGTTCAGAGCGTCTAGCACGGGTTACTGTCACATCTTTTTTGTTTTTTTTAAGGAGACTGTGCAGATGTCTCTTCCTGGGATTATTTTTGGTTTCCTGGCAACATAGTGTCTGCTGTACCTTCTATTTTGGGACTATTTGAGCCTCCAGCTGTATCAGTCATTTCATTATTTTTGCTCTGCCCTCTGTTTTACACTCAGACGTTAGATTTGCAGCCTCTGTCAGAATAGGCCTCACGCAGGAAGCGATACACCAACAAATGTCCTCTTATTTTTGTTTGGATCCATGATTTGCTCTTATTTTGCATTGATTTCTAGGATTCGCCAATGTTTTCTTATTTTTGCTCTTCTCTTAGGTAAGAGAAAATGTACAAGTGGTCAAGAACACTCTTACCAAGATAAGAAAAAAACATCTCATGTGTGTCAGATGATTATATATAAGATTATTATATATATTTTTAGTTTTTTTTCCCTGTAATGCCAGTTTATCTAACAGTACGTCGATTTCACTAATGCTGAAGTTCTTCTTCTTACAGCCTTTTTTGGTAACATCTCTCCAGTTCTTGGGCACATGCCAGATTATTTGCACACGGCACAACACCTGCCCTTATATAGTGTTTAGAGGGACGTTACCTGTGCTAATAAACAATTATGATCAAGTGGGATTCATCATCACACACCTGGGTAAGAGCAGATTTGGATGGTTAAGAACATCCGATGCATCTTGACTTCTCTTATTTTTTTCTCTTAACAGAATATTAAGAGAAAATATCAGAGGAATTTAAGAGACTGATGCTGCATTTCGGATAAACACTGGTCTGCAGCCCATTACGAACATCTATGTTCCAACTATTCTGAAACTGCTGGAGCTCACTGCCATTTTAAAACGAACGGGTCAATATAAATGTACTCGGCTGCTGTGTTACTGCAGGATGCAAAATGGCTCTGCACCGTCCCTTCCCCCCACGCCTCTCGACAATGTGTGACGGGTTGATAAGGAATTGATACAGGCGTGACAATGGCTGCCTTGTGCTTTGTCTCTCCCTTACAGAGATTCTATCATTGTCTGCTGCATCAACTCCTTCACCAGCATGTTCGCCGGCTTTGTCATCTTCTCCATCGTTGGATTCATGTCCAGCGTAACAAAGAAACCCATCGCTGATGTGGCAGCCTCAGGTAATTGCAATCAATGTTGAAACTCGATAGTGACAATCGGCACAGGCGAGAGAAGAGATACTTGCTACTGTGCAGAAATTAGCCCTTGAAATTGCTAGATGTTATTCTTCCAGTCAAAAAGAGAGGGTTTTAAGTTTGTCGCTATGTGTCAGTTCTGATTTCTGGCTTTATTAGAAAGAAAAACTGGTCAGTGATTTTGCAAAAATCTCTGTCCTTTGTAAAGTTTGACATTCAGCACTCACACTTTGTTCTTCCAAGGACACTTTGGATTTATTCAGTATTACAGCAACTTTCCAACAAGTCGTCCAAAACACACGACCACATTGGTCGTTTGTTCCTCCTCTAACACGACCCACAGGAGTTTCCTAAATTAGCGCCCCTACTGGCGGCAGGAGATCAACACATCCTCATACCTAAACATAAGGGTCGCAGTTTTAAACATGTGGTTAACATTGTGAAACAGTCGCAGTTTGGTTTGGTTTAGGGACCAAAACTACTTGGTTAGGTTTAGAAAAAAGTTGCGGTTTGGGTTCAAATCAGTACATTTGTTATGTGACTTCAGTTTCCCTACGTACAGTAAATACATGAGGTAATTACACATGTGACATAGTTCCATTTGTTACCTAAAGTTAAAAATAATTCAATGCTGCCTTTTTGTTTCAAACGGGTCACGGACACCAGTGTCCTGTACCTCCCACATGCCCTAAACGGACTTTTTTTTACCATAATACTACGTTACATGACTTCCTGCTTTGCTCCCGTCATAATTACTACGGTCACTAGAGGGCGCCACCTAACAATGAATGTAAGTATGGGTCGTAATAAGCTGCTTGTACAAACGACCTATGGGGTCAGGACAGTCCCTAACATTCTTTTTTAAAAACTTTTTTGCCATTTTGTTCTTGAACTCATCTTGTATTAGTGTCCCATTGTAAGTCTATAAAACTTGTCTTTTGTCAGGACCTGGTCTGGCATTTTTGGCTTATCCTCAGGCCGTGACCCAGCTGCCCATCTCTCCTCTCTGGGCCATACTTTTTTTCTCCATGCTGCTGATGCTGGGAATCGACAGCCAGGTAAAGAAAAAAGTTGTGGTTTTTGGGTCGTATTCATATAGCAAAGTGCTGATGTTCCAGCTTCTGTCAAGCAATATTTTGACAAATAAAAGTAAAGATGGAATAAAATGATTCATGTTTAAGGCCAGGATTCTATTGTATCAGAGTGTAAACCCTCATGATGTGTCGTTGCCATGTAAAAGCATTACTAAAACATAATGTAATATGTCTTGCTGTTACTCAGTCATTCATGAAAGTTCGTTCTAAACCATAGAAATGTACCTACTGTTTTTACTGTGACAACAGTGTACTACATAACACAGTTTTGACGTGACTCTGCACTCCCTGCAGTTTTGCACCGTGGAAGGCTTCATCACCGCGCTGGTTGATGAATTCCCTCACGTTCTCCGAAAACGCAGAGAGATCTTCATTGCAATCGTCTGCCTTATTTCTTACATCATTGGACTGTCCAACATCACACAGGTAAATACTTCTTTCTTATTGGATAATCCACCAGAAATGATCACAACAGCCTCAGACTAAATGACGAGGTTGATATCTGTTGTCATATTCGGGTCAATACTGAGTCTGCATTTCTCCAGCTTATCAAGTAATCGCACTATGGGATTTTCTCACTTTTCATAATATTTGCAGAATCCAGTATCAACATAAATACTTAAAATATGCAGGCAACAACACACCTTTGTTATTTTATATTTAACATTTCTGTAACCACAGCAGGTGGACCAGTAACATGCAAGACTGTTGACTCAGTTTGCCAAGTGGCCCTCATATGAAAGAGCATCTAAGTAAAAAGGTCATGGGGTCATACTCCCTCTGAGACTATAGTTCCTAAGTTCTTCAGGTCATTCAGCATCATGTTTCAGTCAGCAAACACAAAACATGAAACAAAGATTCACAGCCATAAATTAATTTCACTACTGCCCCTACAGAGATTCCTAAAGGTCTTGGGGATCACCTGATCTACTGTATGATGTATTATACTGTATTATGATTCTAATGAAAGATCTCAGAAAGAAACAATGGTCACTGTAACTGAGCATTAGAATATTTACAATATTACCATAAATATGCTGTTTGACTACTACATTTGTACAGTTTATTTTGTATGAAAATGCAAAATGAAATCTTTGTTTAATTGGAGCCTATTGGTCTAATGTTTTCTCCCAACATTTGACCCATATTTTAAAATGTTGTCATTAGTTCTGAATGTTAAAGGTTTGACTCAGGGGCAACTGGACTTGGTTGAAGATACTTCAAAATGTTTCCCCTATAATCCAAGAGGCTTCTGATAACGACCCCACAGAGGTTAAATGCCAGGACTCCCTGCGAAATGTCTTCAAGTAGACTTGATGTAGTCTTCAACCAAATCCAGTTGCCCTTGATTGGATAACCATGACCTGGGTGACTGAGAATCTTTTTAGAGATATTTTCTTTCTAATCTTTTCAAAACATCACCCCATAAATTTACTACTGGCTACTGCTTCACAATGTACAGTAGGCCTAGTGGTTTTGTCGCAATTTGAATCAGTAAAAAGAAAAAGAAAAACAACAACAAAAAAGTGAAGTGAAGGAGCCAAAAGTCAGACAAAAGTCAACAAAGAGGCTTCTGTTTCTGCCTATTTGTGAGCTAAAAATGACAGAATTACTGCAGGCCAATGTCATGTTTGCCAGTGACACTCGAAGACCCTGCATTGTCCCTTTATTTCTGCCAAACTGGATATCCATCACGCCTGCCTGCACAGCCCTGTTAGAATGAGGCAGTTACCCTAATCGCTGCTGCGGGCAGTATAAAATATATCAAGCTTCACAGAGTAGGAGTCCATGAACTGTAGCAGGTCCCTTTGAGCTGGTGTCCGTAACCTCGAGAGATTGTGGACAGACATGAAATGTTTCAAGGAGTTGCTTGATCTCCACGGGTCCTGCCTGTGCTGCGCACTCACAATGACACCGTTTCCACAAGTCTTTTCTCTTTTACTCTGTCCTCACCAATGAAACGTCACTAACGCTCACCAGCCACAGCCGCCGGCGCTCTCGCCCTTGATGTTATTCCACTTGACCAATTTAGTACTGTCCTGCACATCCAATACTATAATTGCTTCTTCAACGTTTTCCCCCCTTCGCCTTCATCTGTCTCATCTTCTCGTCTTTGTTTTCTCTCCTCTTACAGGGTGGACTGTATGTGTTCAAGCTATTTGACTACTACTCAGCGAGTGGAATGTGCCTGCTCTTCCTGGTCTTCTTTGAGTGCATCTCAATTTCATGGTTTTACGGTGAGTCACACTTATGTCTCGGCATGGGACGTTATGAAAATTTCATGTCACGATTATCCTGGCCAAAATAATTGCGATTCACGATATTATCCTGATAAAAACACTTGACATTTTGCTCTGTTGTGACTTTTTTCTCGAAAAAATATGACTTTTTTCTCGAAAAATTTACGACTTTTTTCTCGAAAAATTTACGACTTTTTTCTGGCGTCTTTTTTAAAGAAACAAATCTTTTTATTGCATCACAGATATGACACTGTAGTAAACTTTGTTAATTTGTAATTCGCATTAATCCGATAATGGAAATTCACCACGATCAACTTATTGTGAGTGTTTTTTATCGCGATCGATGATAAAATCCATTATTGCCCCATCCCTACTTCTGTCTCAGTAATCTTCTTAAGGATGTTCTTTTCCTCCCATCTAAAAACATTCCTCTCTTTTGTTGCTGACGTATTAGGAGCTAAAATCTCAAGATCTAACATCTAGAAACACATCTGAGATCATGAAGTATGGAGGGCATCTATAGTCACACAACACAATAACTAAAACTGTATTCATTGTGCTTTATCTCTGGTCCCAGGTGTGAACAAATTCTACGACAACATTGAGGAAATGATTGGCTACAGGCCCTGTCTGTGGTGGAAGGCCTGCTGGGTTGTTTTCACTCCGCTCATTGTGGTTGTAAGTGTTATCTGTGGGGAACATGCACGATGTTCCAGACACCAACAGAGAATCAGGGACTATGTTTAGGTTTATGAGGTCTCAGGTGAAGCTATGTATTGAGAACGATAGCTATAATATTTATATGCAAATGTGTTTTTTCTTGCCACTTTAGTTTGATGGTTGTGTGCATGAAACCAAAAGCAGTTTAATGACTTTTCTTTGTTGTAATGATTGGCTTAATTAACTGTCAGTGCTGTATACTTAAATAGCATTACAATCTCGCCACCATACCATCATATTACTTTACAAAATGTATCTGTCTGTTGTGTCCAGAGACCATCCGACACCAAAAGCTTATTCTGAAGTTTTACTGAAGTATTTCTTCATCTTTAAATGTGAAAACATGATGATGAAGGTGCTGAGATCTATTTCCTTGTCCCTCTTGTGCAGGGAGTCTTCTTGTTTAGTGCCGTGCAGATGGTTCCCCTCACCATGGGTGACTACGTGTTCCCAGCCTGGGGCCAGGGGGTTGGATGGTGCATGGCCCTCTCCTCCATGACCCTCATCCCTGGCTACATGGGATACATGTTCCTCACACTCAAAGGCACATACAAAGAGGTAAGGGCAATGTGGATTCAGTTAAAGAGCTGATGCAGTTTACTGAAATAATACTGTTTGACAGTTTTTTTTGCTGTATTTGCTGTGAGTTTGGGTTAGTGTAATGCAAATATGCAATGTGATCTCATGGGAGCGTGTATAAATAGCACGCCACTTCTTGTGTGTTTTGCGTGTTATGTCAACGCAACTCATTCCCAACTCGTCACATACGGACACTTGGTCAGGAACCCTCAACGTCATTTTTACGCGTCAAACGATGATGCTTCACTGCGGTCGCTGATGTAAACGTGTGGTTAATGTGTGAAGAAAATGGTTTGGGTAAAAATAAGGGTTAGGGTTAGTGTTAGCCTAACGCTCAGGTCAAAATAAGTTAAAGTAAGCTCTGAAGTAAAAAAGACATTTTTGTTTTCTAAACATTTGACCTCTTTTTTTTACCTTATTGGAATCGGAATTGATAAAATTAAAACGATACCCAACCCTACACATTGGTTACGTAAAATTAACTCCCGTATGTAAGTTATGAACTCAATGTAAATAACTTAACGTTAACTTTTAGTTTCACACGAGACATGAACAGTGGTCTCCTGGGTAAAAGTCCTGTTTTTGTTAAACACATCCACCACATCTCCAGCCCACCCTCAACGGACTTTCTTGGTCTTTATACTACGTCACCTCAGTTCCGGAGCAGTCGCTCGAAATGACTTAACAAATGTGTGTGTTATTATACGCCATTTTGTGAGACCAGGCTGAAGTACGATAGCTGCAGATTTGCCAGAGCACATGCATCACTGAGCATTTCACACATCTATTAGCTGGTTTGAATTTTATCTGCAGTCGGCAGCGATGCAGGCTCTGTGTTAAGACTTTGAAGTGGATTAGTTGGTATGCAAGATTTTTGGCTGAAATATATTATTACATACTGTATGATAGACCAATACAACAGGAACACAGTGGTGGATTTAGAGGGTGCTGATGTTTTGTGAGGATAATGTCACATCATACAGGCCCTGAGGATTTTACAGTTAATTTTAACCTTGAAGGGAAGTTTGAATGAACGTTTAAGGTCACCCTGTAGATTTTTACCGACAGTCTAGCTCAAATATGTTTACCAGAATATACTGATGGAGGATTTATATCATCCTCACTTACATTTACATACTGGCTGGCAATGAAAGTAGTACCTGAAATGTAATTTAGCAGCAAAAAGACTCTTCACACTGGATGTTAAAATGCTCAGCTTACAGCCCAATGTCATTTTGCTCTGTGCATTATAACTGCACTGTGATTCAATGCTTTTGTAATGAGCAAACACATAGGCATGCTGGGTAAAGACGTGATAAATTGCCATGAAGAGCAGAACAGCGATAAAAGGATTAGCAAAATAGAGTTTCTAATTAGTTCTGTTAAACAATTTTAGATGCCTTTTTGCAACACCAGCCACGGACTTCTCAGTAAATTACATTCATTTATATGCAGCAGAATGGTACGTTGCATTTTTATTGATCTGATGATCCTAATCAATGGCACATAATACCTTTTCCGGCATGCCATTTACATTAAGAGCGTTTTGATATGCAGTCATCCACAATGTGCTGAATAATAACCTTACATCTATACGGGCCCTAATGACAGATATAGCTTCATAGTCACGGCTGACAGAATAAATGGGCCATAATTGCAGGCAGTGCAACAGAGGCTGTCGGAGGCGATATGCAGGTGTCAGATCCTGCAGTACCAGCTGATGGCTGATTGTCTAATTGTAGCAATCAGCCAGCTGATTAGTGCTCTGCACCCAGGCGGAAGCTTAGTTTCACAAAAACTCCATATAAATGCCAACTGTGCCGCAGAATCGTGGGTCCAACACTCCCCATAGTTCAGAAGTTTGGCCCGTGGAGACTGGAGACACCACTGGAGTTTCTACACATCACTAACAACACTAATTACAACCGATATTTACGTTTTATTGTTAGGCAGCGACCTCTAGTGGCCATAGTAATTATGATGGGAGCAAAGCAGGAATTCATGTAACGTAGTATTAAGATCAAGAAAGTCTGTTTAGGGCAGGTGGGAGTGGTGGTAGACTGCCGTTTGAAACTAAAAGTCACTGTTGAGTTATTTTAACTTTACATAATAAACGTAACAACATAAAAGTCAATGTTGAGTTATTTTTACTTTATATAACAAATGTAACAACGTTACGTTCTACATCATATGCATAATTATGTCATGTACTTAACAAATGTTAAGTACTGAACTGTTTCACAACATTAACCACATGTTTAAAACTGCGACCGTTACGTTTAGGTATGAAGACGTGTTGATCTCCTGCCACCGGTAGAATCGCTAATTTAGGAAACGCTCCTGTGGGTCGTATTAGAGGGTTAGGGACAATCGACCTATGTGGTCGTATGGTTTGGAGGACTTGTTGGGTCCATGAAACACTTGTTAGTGTCATGAACATTGGCTTTTATTTTCCGTTATATCTTTGATGAAGAAAATAGATTATCTGCTTAAAAAGATGTTGAAATCTGGTCTTGATAAGTAATGCATATTTTAAAAAGTCTAAAGAATTCAGTGGCTCGGGACATGTATGAGATGGAATGCCACAAATCTGTCTTCCACAAATCTGATAAGTAGATCATTTAGGGAAGCAGCTTTCCCTGATAGTGTAAACGCTGCAGTTATCACTCCAATTTTCAGAGATCACTCTGAGTTGGTCAACTTTAGCATACTTCCAATAATATCCAAGGTGACTGAAAAAGTGGTGGCTAAGTAGACTTTTGAACATCAAAACAGACAATTTGAATTATGGTCACAACTCTCTGATTCCAATGCAGTTTTGGTTTCAGATCACAACACTCATATTGCCATATTTATAGATCTAAAGAAGGCGTTTGACACAGTCAATCACAGTGTACTGTTATCTAAATTATCAACTCATAATGTATCAAAAATACTATTGATTGGTTGGCATCATATTTTAATAATAGACAATACTGTACACGAATTAAAGGAAAAATGTCATCACTTTTAGATTGTTCCATTGGGGTACCCCAAGGCTCTATTTTAGGCCCTCTCTTA
>JAOVVB010107984.1:0-12858 GCA_028570985.1 Heterobranchus longifilis | reverse complement strand
TGGTCAAAATGAGAATCACAATTTTTTCCACTCAAAATTGAGATCATGATTTTCTCCCACAATTCTTAGGGACACCATTTTTTAAAGAAAAAAATGTTTATTGCAGTCCATATTGTCTTCATGACAGTACAAACAATATTATCATCACAATCTTATTTCAATTAATCGTGCAGTTCTGATTCAGGTCTTGAGCGTTTTCCTGGAAGACTTAGGTGCATATATTTGGTGGGGAGTTTGGTGGTGCTCCCCCAAAAACATTTTACATTTTCCAATTAAAATTATAAAATTTCACATCATTATTATCATTATTATGAGCACTCATTCTAAATATGCAACTCCCCAAAGCAAATATGGCCGAATAGTTGTCCTTCAGAAATGAGATAGTGTACATGTCTGAATCCAGATTGCAATCTTTTAATGATTAATCGTGCAACCCTACTTCAAGCAGGTAGCCCCCGTTGTACACACTGACTGACTAGTTTTGTGTGTTTTTCTATGTATCCGCTCGCAGTTGTGCATGCGTCCAAGTAATATTAACTGTCTGCACACGTTCTTTGAGCAAGCGAGAGAAACAGAGATACCTGGATAGAGACAGTGAGACACAGTTACGAGCTGCTGAATGGCCAGTTACTAAAGGTGGAACGTGGCACCGGGTCATCTCAAGCTGACTGCGCTCAATGAGTGAGAACCCTCATGCTGTTAGTTGGACTATTAATAGTGGAGGCATTCAGCTTTCTGCAGTGGCCGGCAAGCAGCCAGGCATTTAAACAGGCAGCAAGGCCTGCAGGCAGCAAGGCACAGACGCTTACAGGACAAACCACCAATGAGACAGAAGAGTACATTAGTTAATCAACAGAGCTAATGAAAGAACAATGGAAGTGATAAATTCATTTTAATTTTTTCTGTGCTTTGCTAAAGAAATTATTTAATGTTAATCATTGATTTGATAAAGACTGCGCCATTTAATAAAGCCAGACTTAATTTGATAAAGATGACATTCATGTGTTTTTATCATTACATATCTCATCCAAGTTTCTGATACCCATTAACACACAGTGGCTAAGTGTTGTTTGCATACTTACTTATCAGCTTCTTGTTCAATTCCAACAGTGACATGGAGCTATTAATGAGAGAAGAATAAGAAAATGTATCCTTCAAAAACTTTGCACTGAACTGTATTAATTGTTGGTCCACTTATGAGTAATTTGTTATAATTCGGCAAAACTAAGCAGGGGAATTAACAAGCTTGCTGTTGAGTATTAAATCAGCAATTGCTTATAGGGCTGTACTAAACATTAAGGTTGATCAAATTAAATGAATAATTTTACATGTTGGGAAATACGATGGATTTATAATTTAATAGTTTGATTTTTAGAAAAAAATAATATTTCAGAACAATAAAATAACAACTGATGATTTTACCTTTAGACAGAACTGGGCTAACCTTTTCTCCCTGCTTCCACTCTTATGTTAATCGCCTACTAGCTTTAGCTTTACATGTTGCATAGAGACAGTAGAGGCTGAGTGGGATCTATCTTTTTATCTAAGGCTACATTCACACCAAATCAGGCAATGTGGTGAGAACACCACTCCTCCCATTCATTTGAATGTGGGTAGAGCATTTAGGCTGCAGCGGTGGGGGTCCCCAGGATAAACAGCAGCGGCCCTGCAACAAAAAGGAAACAGAATCAACTTTTGGAGAAATGCAACCCGACATCTACTAATCATGTAACCGGCGATCAGACAAAACCCAGTGGAGTGTAACATTATGTTTAACGTGTCCCTCAGTTTGGCCTTGTGCACCAGTTTAAAACCCACCCTAATACTGGGCTTTTTCTGCCCCCTGTCTTGGCTCACGTCACTGTGGTTGTATGCAAAGCAGTGATGCCCAGCTCCCCTTCTTCCTAGCTTCATTTAGTTTCCCTTTGTCTGATTCAGTCACAAAGTCTAACAGCAAAATGTTTCAGCTTTAAGCAAGGTCCACACCGAGCAGGTCTCTCAGCAAGCTAATGGCTAACACTGTGGCAACAGCTAAGCTAACATCCTTATGAATGTTACTGCTAAGTTAGACTCACCCCAGAATGCAAAATCATACATTTCATATGGGCCACCTTAATAAGTGCTATTTTTGGTAAACTTAGACCCAAAATAAGCTAGCTTTCATGTTGCAGATTCTTAAAAAGAGACACAACACAGCACAGACCCTTGTTAAGACTTTTGTCCTACATTCTCACCCTGAGAGTGAAACTAAATATAAAAGTCTACTGGATATAAAAATGTTGAGTTTGGCTACTACTTTAAAGGGGACCTGTTATACTCATTTTCAAATGCATGCTTGTATTTTGGGTTTCTATAGAACATGTTTACATGCTTTAATGTAAAAAAAACACATTCTTTTTCTCATACTGTCTGTCTGAATATACCTGTATTCAGTTTGAAACACTCTTCATGTTTTAGTGCCTGTCTCTTTAAGTTAACCTGATGGTTGTTTCACAGAACCATCTGAGAAGCTGTCATTAGAAACTTAAAAAAAAAAAAAAAGTACCTGGCAGGTGATTGGATGAACCATCTGTCTATCAAACTCATGCTGAAGTCAGTCAGGAGAAGTGCAGAAAAGCCTTCAGTGCCATTCTTTTCTCTTCTTTCAGTGAAGAAATATTCTTCAGTTGTGATATAACCGACACTGGTGCGGTATCGCAGCATCTACACGTAGTCGCCATTGTTGTTTTGAATGAACAGTCGTGCAGCTCACACACCTAAACCCCACCCGTACCTGCCAGGAGCTCCTCACGGGATGCTGATTGGTCCGGACAGATCTTGTCTGGACCTGGCAAGATGGATTTGTGCGATCTTTAAGCCCCCCTCCCGAAAAAAGCACAGTGTACTCTGATTGGTCAGCATTTCCGGGTCTTCTGCATCTGCGCTCTCTGCTTCTCTGCACTGTCTTTGCAGCCAGGAAATGACTGTAACGGCACTGTCGTGGCACTTTCTACCTATATAGTATAGTCCTCATGGAAGTCCTGACGTCTCGTTAAAGGCACAGTTTTGTGTGCATTTCTCTACGGATTGAGCATTTTGATACTTCAACAGTATTTATGTAGCACCTAAACCTGCTTTATAATAAAAAAGACACAACTTTTTACAATATGGGACCTATAAATCATAGTGTAGGCCTATGTAGGTGTAAGGATGGCTACTAACCCAAATTAATGTTAAAATGAGAAGAATGAAATTGCAGCAAGCAATAAAGTGACTTGTTAATAGTCCTCACACCCCCAGATGCTTTGCTCTGTGTGTGAGCTGATATATTTACTCGCGGTAGTTTACACAGGGCGCTCTAATCTCTCCTTCCCTGTGTGTGTTTGTGTGTCTGTCCGTGTTCTGCTCATTCAAGACTCAGCTGGTTGGAGCAGGTGCAAGCTGGTGACTCAAACACATGGATGCTGCCTAGCCGGTCCTTCTAATACGCCTTTGTGTGGCCAAAAACATCTAGTGTTCTCTATAAACAAATGCAGCCTCCTCCCTGTATTCGTCCAACACACGCACACAGACATACTACACTCTCAATGAAACACCCACACACACATTAGCTCCGTAGAGAGGCAACCAGACAGCAGAATTTATTATGTAATGATTGGTGCAGAGATTCCTTTGGAAAACTTTACATTTGCTTATGCAATCCCTGATCATATGATAGGCAATTATTATTATTATTTATTTATTTGTTTTTTAGAAAATACTTTAATCATATGTTATATTTTTTATATTTTTTATATTTTTTATTAACAATTTATTTCCTGCTTGTCCTACACATCATTTACATTACAACTTTTATTGCTCTCTTGTGCATCATAATTCTCCTCCTATCGCTTTGAATTGGTGATTGTTCTTGGAGGTCCGACAGGGTTCAGGGGTTATACGTTTAGTAGTATTACAGTGCTTTGCATGTACAGTAGATGTTGCTGTAGGTAGATTACAGAAGCAGCCGAGTGACATAAATAAGGGAGGATAAAGAGCAGCCGTTATCATAACGTCACTAATGCAGCCGTGGCCCTTATATAAGCCTACTGTTTGAACACTACACACAGGCACTAGCATGTAACCTACACTAGGACATACTGTGCAGCATATAGACCACTGCTCACTCCGCCTAGGGCTGGAGGGGGCTTTGTGCGAGCTTTAAATGCATTATTCCACAGATTCCAGTATCTGTATGTGTGCACGCCTGAGTGTATTCACGGTTGCTCGGTTTGTGTAGTCTTGCGTGTACTACAGTATCTACCATGAAAATAACAGTGAAGAGGCCTGTGTTTTCATCCCTGTCATCTGACACTGATCAGGAGAGAGCCGATGTTGTGATCCCGGGATCGTGCTCCTCGACCGAAGTCTGATGGAGGATCTCCCGCTAATCCCTTAATATCACTCGTCCCACTGAGATACTGCCGCTATCGCCATGGTGATGATGAGATGGCCTGGATGTGTAGTAGTGGAACGTGGAGGGAGGGAGGGGGGTGGAGTGTTGCTTCACAGAACCATAGAAATCCTCCATTGTGAAACATAAATACAATCATTTGAAGTAGTGTCTCAAGGCAGGAAATGCAGGCATTTAAAATCACCAGGCATCAGGCCATGAAGAGGGGGGGGGCTGCGTTTGCTGTATGGCGAGTAGAAGCGGGTCGCCTTATCCTCGAGTGGGCGGCTGCTTGGATGGTTGGTTGGCTGGTTGGCTTTAAATCTGTGCGGAGAGGCGGCTAATGCAAGGGAATCCTTTGATTTGGGATTTTACAGCAGACAAAGTCAAACAGATCTTTCTGCCATCGGACAGATGTTGAGAGACAGCGAGTTCAAGTTAATTTCAGTCGTACAGTATTGTGGTCACATCTGTTTATTTGGCTGAACGTGCCAATCTTTAAAGCCTCTGATACGTCATATGTAGTCTACGCAGCATATGATAACTTCATGAGCAGGGCTTGACATTAGCTCCCGCCCACCCTCCAAATGCGGGTAGAATTCAGCAGTGGCATGTCCAATATGCTGTTTCTTACTAGCCACTTTGGCGGATTTAGACTACACCTGGGGAGCTGTAGTTCTGTCCATGGGGACATGGCTTGGGACCTGAAGGGTTGGCGGTGTCGCTGCCTGATCCGTACTAGAAACATGGTCCGTTCTATACATGCACAAAAGTCAGAGCATGTGATTACTACCATTCTGCAGCTGTGGTTGATACTACTGAGTATGTGCAACTCTCAACAGAGATACGAATGAAGAGACATGATTCGCTCATTATCTTTTCCATCATCAGCTCCGGAAAAAAGTATGTTTAATTCTGAAAGTTCAGACTTTTTAATACAAGATGTAGCCTGATGAGGGATGTGATATGAGTATGACTTATACGTCCATCATTATAGCAGATATATGTGTAAAACATGCAAAATGTAACCGGGCTAACAGCTAGCCGGTTAGCTACAACACAACGTAGCTGGCTAGTTAGCTTTAGCTGTCTGTTTTGTGAACAACTTTGGTCTGGCTCGACTGAATTTACACTCTCTACACAGACAGGTGTGAAATAATTGCACGTAAAGTTCAGAATTTACATTTTAGTCCAGCACAATGGCGGTAATACAACATTTTTGGATGCTAACGGCCGTAAAAAACAACAGAAAGATGTTATTGACAATCTTTGATGTAATGTCCGTCAACAACAAACAAACAAACAAACAAACAAACAAACAAGTTGGGGCATGTGCAGAACAGATCATGTTTCCGGTACAGATCGGGTAGTGACAGCCGGTTGAATCCCTGTATGGACCAAGTATAGAGCGTGGACTGGTAGCTGGAGAGGTGCCAGTTTGTCTCCTGGGCACTGCCGAGGTACCCTTGAGCAAGGCACCGAACCCTTCTGGGCACCTGTATGTGGGCAGCCCCCCCCCCCTCTGACATCTCTCCATTAATGCATGTGTATTGGTCTGTTTGTGCATGTGTGTATTTCGGGCCTGTGTGTGTGTAATGTGTAAAATAAAAATAACAGAGTGAACATTTTTAATTTCCCTTTGAGGGACTAATAAAAGTATGCTTTCCTTTTCTTCTTTCAATATTTTTGTCTGTTACGATGGCCACTGTGTCAGATTAGGTGATTATAGAGTCATAAAAGCTTGCCATGACTTGGCTGACAGACATGACAGACTACATGTTGGTCCACAACCAGTCAAAGCTCACTCTCTTTTCACAACACGCGTGAAAAAATGAGAGGAGAAGCAGCCACGCGGTGCGTTTGTCGGTCTGCCAGACCGACGGTTTGTCAGACTGTCGGTTTGTCAGACTCATTTGCATAAAGTTGAGGTCTAGTCAACTTTATGCAAATGAGTCTGTCCAGCGCGACGCAGCTGGCTCACGAAACTCGGACCGAGCTGTCAAACGAGGTGATGTAGTTCTAAAATAAAACAAGCTTCAGCAGTGGCAGTGCCTGTTTTTCATCTCAAATGTTTTCAGAAATAGTTTTTGGTGGATTGTTTTGACCAGGGGTGTCCAAACTTTTTTTGAATGGTGGCGGAGATTAGACCGTGTGAAATTACCTGGCGGCCAGCTGCTTCTCACATCATATGGGTTATTTAAAAAAATAAAATCACATACGATACGCAAGTTTTCCACCATCTTCAGTACGCAGTGTTTAACAAATTCACCCTCAGCAAAAGGCTTTCTGTGTTTCATGATTAGGATAGGTAAGGTTTTCCTTTGAATCCTTCCCTCATGTAAAAGCTAACCGCTTTTGGCAAATCAGACAAACACAACTGTTTCGGCTTTCAGTGAAAAAGTATTAAACTTTCCATCGCTCCTGAAAGTGGCGGCCCTCGCTTTTGACTTTGTCGTCATTGTCTGCTACCTAGCAGGAAATGTTTGTTGCCGTCTGTTTATGAAAACACATTAGTTCCGCCTGCGTAGCTCCAACTTCGTGCACATCTACAAACTGTATGATAGTGCTGCCATCTTGAGGTGAATGGAAAAACTTGCTCAATTAACCAATATTGTGTGGCGGGCCACATATAGTATATTTTCAGAGGGCCACGACTGACTTTGGACATGCCTGGTTTAGACAGAATAACAGAAAGTTTATGAGCAGGCTGTCATGTTGTTTCTTGTTTGAAATGGCGAGCAGAGAACAGGGACCGCCCAACTAGCAGAGCATTTATCCAATTAGGTGCATTCCACAAGGGAGTACGTCACCTGCTTTCCAAAAGAGAGAAAACATCAAGCGGCCAGTTGAGTGGAGCAGTGCGTCCCCTAGCATCCTTGACGGATCTGGTGGAAATGCACTGTTAGTCTTTCTGTTGGGACGTCGTGACACCTCACATTGGTTGTCGTCTACTGTGAAACACGACACGGGATAAAACAATCGATTGAGGCCCACTGGGCGATCTAAAATAAGACCCATAATAGCTCGAGCATTCATTCTTTTTGCGTACGATCCAAAATGCGCTGTGGTGGGCGGAGCCAATGTATTGCCCCATAATGTTCGCAGGAGATCATTGTTTACATGATCCTGTTCAAATCGATGTAAAATAAGAACCATAATAGCTAGAGACGTCTTTTTTTTTTCAGCAGAAAGCCAAGGCTTCTGTCCTGACGTCATCACAATATGTGATGTGCGGTCCAAAACCATTTGATAACACAGAGTGCAAACGCCTTTGCACTCTGCTCATAAAAATGAGCATATCTAAATAAAAAAACAAAAAAAAAAACATAGTTCAAATAACTTAGGGGGTGTTAAGGTTTTGTTTATGTTTCTACATTTAGAAATATTTTGGATCAGTATGTTTTGGTGTTTATTTAGTAAAATTTGATGAATAAACATAATGTAATTGCTTTTATTTAACAATTTCAATACTTGTATTAATTTAAATGGTTTATTGACTTATATAAGCTTTTAGCTGAGGTTGTACAGATTTTAGGGATATGAAGCATTTGAAGATACTTAAAAAAATGACATCACAATAATCAAAAATACCAGTGTAGGCCCTGGCGAATCATTATTATTGCAGAGTTCAAAGGGTTAAAAGATTCCAAACCTAGTTCTTTAAGTAAATTGTAGCACACAATAGTCAACTTTCATTGAATAAAATGTAATTTCCCAACAATAAAATTTTGGCTAGCGAAAATGCAAAGTGGCTAGTAATTTTGGAAAACCACTAGCCACACTGGCTGGTGAGCAGAAAAAAGCTAACAGATACCTGATTTCAGTCTGTGTAACATCATACGGCACCCACAGCAATATTTAGCAAAGTGATGGGTGTGTTTGCAGTGAGGTGATATCAGATTGCTGCTGCGCTTGTCTGTCTGTGTACTCTGACTGTATGCAGTTTAGTTAAGCTAATAGTGACGTGCTGTAGCCATGAATTAGGACAGGAAGGAGGAGAGCAGGCTGGGCCAACAATAGGCAAGGTATCCATTACCTCTCTATTGTTAGCCATGGCCGGGCTATTATTATAGGCCAGAGTGAGACACAGACAGCTGACTGCAGTTTCAGTACAGCCCACCTCCTGCTGCCAGCCAGGAACAACAACATCGTGGAGAGGAGTGTTTGAGGATGGCATCATCACTAGGGTAAACGTCTATTAAGACAACAGACATTTTAATATATACTATATATACATAAGCCTAACCTCTCATTTGAAGTGTCAATAATGAATTTATACCAAATGTTAATGTTTGTATTGTTTAATTTGTCAAAATATGTCAAAAATCAGGCATGGGCTTAATGTATACCTAATGTACCCTTTAAATCCATGGGTGTTCCAAATAAGCCCACTTCATGATTTGTTGATAAATAAATATATATTTAAAAAATCTTAACAATACAAACTTGTTCCATTGAAATCTGTAATCTCTTAGCTCTCAATAGCTATTTTCATTTAGTCTCTGCTCTTATCATATGGCCTGTAAATGGCTTTTGAAATAGGTGTGACCAGCCTTCTTGATGTGTTGTCCATGCAGAAAAAGCTAAACTTACAACATGGCTTCTTTGGAATGTAGCCCAAAAAATATTTACATACAAAATCAAAACTATAGTGCAAATTACTCTTTTTGAATATGTGTTGTCATTGTGTCTGTATCTCTAGACTTATGGTGTGCTGTTGACTTTTGAAATTGGCAATTTCTACTACAGTTTAATTTCTATTAGCAAGTCTTATTCTTTTGGGATTAAACCTGAGAAGTTCCAGTTACAAAAAAAAAACACAGGAGGAAAGGCTGAAACTAGGCTTTTGCTGACTATGAGACTGGAAATAATATGGAAATAGCGAAGACTGGACAGAAGTGGTGGAGGAGCGGTTTGATGCGTCGCCGTGTACAGGCTCAGAGGAGGACACGGAGCTGCAGTCTGTGTCTGGAGCTAGAGATGGGGCTAACGCAGGGGGCGGTGACCTCACCGTGGCGGGGTTAGGCCTGAGCTTCTAGAGTATTCCCAGTGGAGCTGTTGAACCGTGTATGGGAGGAGTTGTGACGTTAGCATGGGACGATGTCAGCTGCCAAGAAAGTGCTGATCACAGCCAGAATAAAATGTATCTGTGTCAGGACGAATAAAGTCGGCTGACAGGAGAAGCAACCAAGCATCGGCATACAAAGAGAGACACGTCCGTACACACACCATCACCAAAGCAAACAAGCACATATGTGCAAGAACACAAACATGGTGTATCACTCCCTCTGACTAAATGTTGCTCATATAGTTGTTTCCACTGTACAATAAACTAGCTGTATTAACATGCATTTTGTACATATGTTTCCTGTAAGCCTTGCATGGAAATACACTTGTGAATGTGTGGGCTGCTGGGTGATTAGCTGACTCTTTGCCACTTGGAAATCTCTCAGGAGGGGAGATATGGAGCAGCTCAATTGAATCCTGGCAGGTAATCTAAGGAAACAGATGGATTTTAGTTATATTTGGCAGCAGATTAGCCACTTCCCCGTTGCTCAGAAAATCTGCTGTTGCCAACTCTTGTTTGACAATCTGAATATTAGTCCTTGGTCAGGAGGTCTGGCGTGTGCACTGTTAGATTGCCTATTCTGATGAGTGTGCCCCGCGGATTCAATCCTATCTGTGCTTTCTAAGGCCCAGCTGTGGTAGCTGGCCAACCCCTCCACACCGAGGCGCTTGCCCTCTCGCGTCCCTCCTGCCCTGCCTATCGCGCTGTGCCAGCGCCCCGTGCCAGAGGAAGTTATCAGCACTCTATCCCCTGCCCCTAATCCTCTCCAAGGTGGAGAGAAAGTGTTAAGTAGCACGTCTTCTGGCATTTATTAGTGAGGTAGAATGAACAGGTGTCTCAAGACCTAATCGTCTGTCTTTAAATGAGCTGCTATTTTTAGTGCACACTCCTTTTCTTGGAGATTTTCAGGGGAATGTACAGTAGAGGTGGTACAATGGGGGATTTCTGTTTTATATATCCTGCAGGGATAATGCTGACACGTACTGTGCATGTTGATTTTCCTTATGTGGCTGGGTGGACTACAGTAACACATTCTTAAGGAGCTTTGGGGGGACATAATGTGGTTTATTTTACAGTGATTCACTTTTTCTTCTTTATTCAGTGTTGTTTCCACATCTTGTACATTTAAATAAATGAAATGATAAATGGACTGCATTTATATTGCACTTCAAGGTCCAGACCTCGGTAATCATTTCCTAAAAAATGCAGCATCTAAATGAAATGACAGGCATATATTCTGATTCTGATTCATGTAGGCCTATGTCTTCTGTGAATCTGGTAGGAGGGTTGGGGGGATAGGAGAATTTAGGCTATGCAGTTTGTTACAGGTGTGGACAAAATAGCAGGAACACTTGTATAATCGGGTGCAGTATCTCGGCTCTGCATTAAATCCTACCTCAGTTGTAGTATTGTATTATATTATCAATATGTTATACAGGCATGCAGAAAATTAATCAGTTACAATTTGTTTAAGTTATTTTTCATGCAAAAATCAAGCAAGAATATCTCTGGTTCCAACTTATCAATTCTAAATAGGTTCTTCTGTGATAGTAAACTTAATATTTTTGAGTTTTGGATTGTGGGACAAACAGAACTACTTTAAGGAAATTTCATGGATATTTTACTATTTTAGACAAAACTATTTATCGATGAATCAGCCAATTAATAAAACATAATCATTAGTTGCTGCCTTATGCAGCTGTTATTTTGGCCATTTTAGTGTACCTCCTGCTGTTAACACAGTCACAGGATGGAAACATTTATTTATTTGAGGCTTGACTATTGAAACACTTTCTAGAATAAATCATGGAGTAATATAAACATCCCTTCTATAAAATAAGATGACATCTTCAAAGGTCTTGTTTTGTCCAACAGTAGACTAAGTGTCAATTTGGTACAAATTTAGCTTGTCCAGAAATGCAGTAAATAACGAAAACAATCTGGACCTACAGCTCTGTTTACAACACAAGCCAGCATTCACCCATTCACACACATTTTCACATTCACACACATTCTCACACATTCACACATTCTCACATTCACACACATTCATACATTCACACACATTTTCACATTCACACACATTCTCACACATTCACACATTCTCACATTCACACACATTCACACACATTCACACATTCACACACATTCATACACATTTTCACACATTCACACACATTCTCACATTCACACACATTCATACACATTTTCACACATTCACACATTCTCACATTCACACACGTTCTCACACATTCACACACATTCTCACATTCACACACATTCACACACATTCTCACACATTCACACACATTCTCACATTCACACACGTTCTCACACATTCACACACATTCTCACATTCACACACATTCTCACACATTCACACACATTCATATACATTCACACACATTCACACATTCATACATTCACACACATTCACATACATTCACATACATTCACACACATTCACACACATTCACACACATTCCTACACATTCACACACATTCACACACATTCACACACATTCATACACATTCATACACATTCACACACATTCACACACATTCACACACTGGTGGCAGAGGCTGCTCATCAGGAGCGATAAACATTCACACACACACAGGAGCGATTTGGGGTTCAGTATCTTGCCCAAGGACATGTTGACATGTAGACTCTAGGGGCCGGGGATCGAACCACCAGCTTTCTACACACTTGTCCAAATGGTCAAAGAAGAAGAAAACCAAAACAAAAGCCACAAACGTAATCACAGAACAGACCTGGGCATGTAGAGACAAAAAATTAAATTAAATACTATAGTATAGTATAATAAACTATATATAGCATATAACACAAACAAATTATGCATGACAGCATCACTAAAAGTTAATGTAACTTATTTCCATAGTGGTTCTGGTCTTCCTCAAATCATACCAACAAACAGTGTTGTGCTCCTGCTACATTACAGACATAAATTTGTGACATGCATATTTGATTATAGTAGATAATATTACACCAATATTATACATATTTGTATAATACAGATATTATTTTAAAAAGTGCATTTTTATTGTAATAGAAAATGCATAAACATACTTTATTTAGCACAATTTATAAGTGGGTCTGTTGTTGCTTAAAAAGACCATGGAAATAGAAATGACATGCATATGCATGCAGTGCTGTACATAACATTTTCTTGCAACTAGGTGAATAGGTTAAACATTTTAACTTATAGATATCACCATGAAACTTCCGCAGTTCATTACTTACAGCAAGAAAATTATTTTTGTATTAGCCTACAAGTTTTCTGAAATGTTATGTTTAAATATGCAAATTAGGCATTATCTTATTAAATATGTGCTCATTTTCATACATTTCCAGAAC
>JAOVVB010107974.1:0-12859 GCA_028570985.1 Heterobranchus longifilis | reverse complement strand
GGGCGCATTAATAACTTCATCTGTGTCAGGTAGAAATTGGCTTCATGGGAAATGTGGTAAATGTGTGAAACTGATATGAAACTGATAAGTATTCATATTAAAATAATGCATTTGTGTGTCTCTCCAGCTTCCTCTTGTGCTGGACAATCACTCCGAAGGCATTGCAATTCAGCGCTGGGTACGGGTCGTCTCTGCTGTCTCGGACAAACTGCGAGAGGTAAGGCTCGGCCCAGTCTATAGCTCCATTCAAAAGTTCACTGCCTGTTATTTTTAGCTGTCAGGAAACAGTTGCTTCCTCTCGCCTGAGTTTTTACGCAAACACAGACAGTAGGGGGATATCATTTAGTGCGTATGAGGAAGGCTAAATCCAGAACAGGCCTCAAAAACAGATACATCATCATTATGGGACAATCCCAATGGAAACAACACTGAGGCTGCAAGAACAGGTGAAGCCGGGAAAAGGTTAAACACCAGTGATGATTGAATGATCTGTTTGTGTTTGTTTATGTCTTTCTCTCACTGACATTGAGTCCTTGCACACTGCATATGGTTGAGTTGTATGCAATGGACAATATTCAGTTTCTATGGAAATTCTGACTTTGATTATATTTTATATATATTTGTGCAAATGTATCCACGTAATTATGTCTGTATAAACATTACAGGTATGTGGGTGTGTGGAAATATTGTTTTGTTTGTTGTAGTTGTTTCCATGGGATATTTAGTGTAGCTGACAGCCTGACATCCTGTTGGCGAGACACTTGTCTTTGTCTCGATCACAGACAGTCTGTAGTCAGGAGAGACGACGTGAAACCACAAAATGTGTGTGACCAAAGATAAAAGATTTTTTTTTAAATCTAATTGTTGCTTTTAGAACATAATTATATTTTAAGGTAGCATAGTGTCAATATCCTTTGAAAATCACGTATCTCCAGAATATATACAATAGCCTTGTTTTCAGCTTTGCGACAATGCATTTTTCAGATGAGTGGGGTGTAGTTAGGAATTAAGTTAAATTAAGACTGCCGTAGCAAATTACCCAACACTGAATTGTTGCAATCAGAGACTACAATCAGGAACAAAACATTTCACTATTGTTACGAATGTCAACAACTTTGGTGTTCTAATTGTCAGTCACCTAAAAGTGTTTATGAGAAAGTTAATCCGACTTTTACTTACAAAATACCTCATCATCATCATCATCGATTCATATTACTGCTTAACATATCTTTAATAAAATAACTGAGCAGTTGTTTTATAACATAAAACATAACATAGCAGTATGTTATGCATTATGTTACACCTCAAAGCTAACACTTATTTATTCTTATTTAAGCTCTGTTTTCCTTTCTTATCTGTCCACAGTTGAACCAGAGGAATAGTTCCAGGGAGCTTCTCCAGGTCATGACTCCTCTCTTCCAGAACAATCTGTCTTTCAGGCAGGTGATGGCCGCTGCCTCCAGCCTCGTATGTGGCTACACTGAGGGCGCTTTCTCCCGCGTCGCCTCCTTTAACTGGTACGAGGACAATAACTACAAAGCCTTCCTGGGCATCAGCAGCGGCAGGGCACGGGGCCACTACACATACGACAACAGCACCAGTGAGTACACCATATATTAGTATGTATGTGTGGCAGATATTAGAGTAGGCATAGTTCCTTGTTGACTTTAAAACCAGATGCCTTGTTCTTGAGACTGGAACAATGCCTCTGTCCTTTTTTGGAGTAATGCTACTCTATTTAGGATGGATATAATGTATATAATACATAACTTTTCCCTGCAGCTCCTTTCTGCAATGATGTGATGAAAGAACTGGAGTCCAACCCTGCCACCAGGATTGTGTGGAACACTGTGAAGCCCATGCTGATGGGACAGATCCTCTACGCCCCGGACTCGCCGGCTGTCAGGCACATCATACGAAATGTAAGCAGCATTAGCCACTTTTCCAAAGCCTGTTATAGAACTAAAGATTTTCTATACTGTATTTCTGAAGATACTAGACCGCCAGTACAGCCAGTGATATGAAATGGTACACACTTCCTGTCTCCTAAGTGGCTGCAGTCTCATCATGTGCATGGATGAAAGTGTATTTATATTTTATTTTGCTGACATTAGATATCTACATGGCTAACAATCATATTTAGCATTAAACAAAATTAGTAATCTGTGGCGATCGCAGACGTTAGTTTAGCTGTGTTGCCAGATCTCACGAGAGTTCATTACTGAGACAGAAAAAGGTCTCGAACAAAGTTAATTTTCTCCTAATTTGTCCGTCTGTAAATGTTCAGGAGATATGTGGTTTGTGGAAACTGGGTCCAACATTTACTTTGGTGACTATGGGGCGAAAGGATCGATCATAATCTGTGTTCACTTCTCCCATTGGAATCAATACATTCAGAACTGCTGCTAGTCTCCTAAAGAGACTAAACACACATGACACAGATACAGGAAATGACTCCAAGTTGCAGGGCCTTGGTTTATCCATGGTAGAACCATGGTTTCATACACTTAGATACTGGAAATCAAACTCTTACCCCTGTTAATACAATAGTCTAATGAGTCATTTTGGTAGGATTCTGCACATACACTGAATGGCTTTCAAATATATATTTTTTTACTCTATTGCTGATTGATGTAACACAACAATCTTATATAAAGTTTCTATTAGACAAGACATTTTACTTTTCAGGGGTTATTTTGAATAGATAGCTGGAGAACTGGGTAGTTGGCAGGATTGTTGAACAAACATAGAAAAAGGTGGTGTCTTCTGAGACACAAAGATGGAGAGATAATGAAAAATGTATAAAAATAAAGATTTCCCAGATTACCACCTTTTAGATGATTTCTGTTCCTCCATGACATCCGTGGCTTTGATTTCCTTTGGAGCAAGCAAGCCTTCTGTAGTGAACAATGCATTTTCCCTCAAAAGGGGATCAGCTTTCCTCATGTCATGTCCAGCCCTTTGTATCTAGATGTAGATACGTGTTGGTCAAAGCCCTTCAGGGGGGTAGCAGTCATGGATGGCTTGGTTGCAATGGAAGAGCGCAGGCTGATCGGCTGTGGTGACTACCACACAGTCTACTGGCGCCACGGCTTTTTCACTGTTATGTAAGCAGTAAGAGTCCGTCCTTAAAGACGCACACACACACACACACACACACTTGTGTTTCCTCTTTCCTGACCTTTAATGCCCTCTTTGTTTTCCTCTTCCCCCAGATTGGGATCTTAATTGCACCAAGAAAGTAATGACTATGGGGTTAATCCATTACCAAAAACATGGCCTCTACCAATTCTTTGTTTTTTTCCTCTTAACTCTGTCATGCATCAGTTTGTTTCAGAAGAAACTCCAAGTGAAGCACAATGCATTTAAACATATGTTTTCACGCCTCATCTGACTGCACTTGGGTAATGACGAGCTATGCAGCAGCTCTTATCTACTCCATCACTACTCCTTTACTTCGTTACTCTTAACGAACGCTGGAGGTGCACCCAGGCCATATCATTGAGATTTGCATAAAAGCATCAAGCTTCATTTTTATTCACAGTTTAGTTTGATACATTAAACATTTTCAGAATTAAAACCAAAGAAATCAATGTGGTACAAAGTTTACAGTTCAATACTTTCTTTCATTGATTTGCTGTTTTATGCTCAGAAATGGCAGTAATATTGGTATTGGCGACTGGTATTAGTTTAATCACAGATTATCCATTTAAAGATATAATATGTAACTTTTCCACATTCAAATGTCTAAAAACAAGGTCTAAAAACGATGTATAAAAAGGATTTTATTCAAGGTAACGGTCCGTTACATTTGGTCGTCTGTCAATTGCATCAATTTCAACTTCTTTAACTTCAACTTAATTTTTGTCCCTGAAGGGCAATTGGTTCCATATCATATCCCCTTTGTGCATGCGTAGCAGCCCCTCTGCCCTCGAGCTGAATAGCGTCGGAGAAAAACTGACTTTTAATGTGAAACTGGTTTATTCAGTGTTTTCACTCGTTTAAATCACTTGGTCTGTTTGTTTTGGAGAGGAGGAGACCTCTGTGGATAATTAGTCTCTCTGTAAAAACCTCCTGAATGATGAACACTGAAGCCATTGCTCCATCTTTTGTTATTGTCTTGATTGAGAGACCCCTAGCAGCAGAAGATTTCATATTGTATGTTTAAATAGTATTCTTGGCTTCACCAGGCTGATGACTGCAACAGTACTTCTAGGCTATGAAATGTAAGCATTTAATCAGTTGTCTTATGGCGAGCTCACCAGACACCAGAAAAGCAGAAGTCAAGTATTGCTGATAGGCATGCATGTTTGCATACATGTACTGTAGGTATATGCTAAGTTAGGCACACGATACCCCACATCTTGGCCAACTACAAGCTTCCTTCACTGCCCCCTTGAAGAAATCACCTCGAGGAATCCCCCGGTCTCCCTCCTAAACGGCCTCGGGGAATGAGGAAGCACTCACTTGTGGGAACCTGACTGGGATTCACTGGGCAGGCTGAAAGCATTCGGCCAGTTGTCACCAACAGCCTCCATTGTCACCCCGGCCCCATTGTCCCCATTGTCACCCAAAATCAGACACACACAAGAGGAAGGCGTTTAATTGGGTGTACTCTTGAGCGCTTTCATCCCCCACTGCACATGAGTGAATACTGAAATACCCAGCCTTTGGTATTTGCCACACAAAGCACTGTACCCACACACACCCAGGGTTTTAACGATAAGCGTGCAGTAAATATTTGACGATTTGGCACAGAGTGTATTTGTTGCACAGTTGCTGGTTATCTGAACAGACCCGCGGGAATTCTTTGTGTGAGAATGTGTGTGTTGTCTTTGCAAAGCCTGTTTTCACAGAGAGTTTAATGTGGGAATGGTATGCAGCAGGAGATTAGGAGAACTGTGACAATGTGTGTATTTGAGTTTCTGAATGTCGTGTACACATGTGCACGCGTATACATCACAGAGGATTCGAAGTTTTCCCCAACATGTTGATTTCTTCTATACATGCGTGCAAAATGTACTTGCTTGCACAGGTTCCCATATTTCTGAATTTTGTGCAGCCACATATGGACATTTGTGAGAATAGTTGTGTGCGTATGTTTATTTTTTTATAGCAATTTCCTGTCCTTCCCATGTTGACGCACACTTTTCTATCTCTCCTGCAGGCAAACACCACATTTGAGGAGCTGGAGAGGCTGAGGGTGATGGGGAAGGCCTGGGAGGAAGTTGCTCCTCAGATCTGGGCTTTTTTCCAAGATGGAGTCCAAGTGAAGATGATCCGGGTAGGAAAACAATATAGTGGGACTGAATAATTTGGTTTAAACAGTACACCACACCATAAGTAATGAGCACATGTATAAAGTAAGTTTATCACGTGTTTGTGGTAGAAACGTCTTCTAAATAAATATAGAAAGAATCAATGAACATGCAAGATCACTGCATTTACATTACTTTAAACTAACAGCTGATTTAACTTCAATTGTGGTTTAAATGACTTCCACATACCAGCCCCACTGTGCCTAATACAGCAGATATGATCAGGATCTACCTTCGTGTTGCCATTCAGCTGACATCCGATGCCAAACAATTGTCCCTTTGAATGAGATGATTTATGATGTTATTTTATCCTGATCTTTTCCTCACTGATGTTTTTTTGCTGAGGTCTCAGGAGTTCACAAAGTTTCCTGTTTGAATACAGAACTTTATCTTAGCAAAGTATGCCATCTCATTCCCTTTTCCATCTATCGTCCTCTCTTTAAGTTATCTTTCCCTCTTATTTTTTCCTTTCTGCTTGCTCCTTTCCTGCATAAGCGTGAGACTGTCTGTAAACAGATGGTTTTTTTTGAGTAATTGATATACAAGTGATTATTTTGGGGGTGAAGTATTCCTTTAACTCCATATCTTCTTCTATCTTTTTTCTGTGAAAGACAAATCTAACAATGTTAATGCTTTGAATAAGTTGATTTTTGTTTCATATATATGTTGCCTTTTCTTTCCTTTTCCTCTTGGTTTCATTGTAAAATGTTTATTTTGCTCCTACATCTTCTATATTCCCCTACCTCCTTCTGTTTCAGGACACCATCCACAATCCATCAGTGATGGATTTCATTGACAAGAGTCTAGAGAAGGCATCGTTCTCCTCCAAACACATCCTCAACTTCCTGTACAACGGCCCACCAGAGGACCGTCCGGCCGACCTGCCTGATTTCGACTGGCGAGACATCTTCAACCTCACTGACCGGGTCATTCGGATGCTCAACCAATACGGGGATGTAAGTTGACATCACTAAAAAACATCTATAGTTTTAGCGTTCCCTTCATCTTGTGGTACTTGCCTCTCAAATACCACTGCCTGGATGTAGAGGAATGTGTGTCGAATTAGTCAAAGGGGGCTCCACATTTCCAGATGAAAATAAGGTGTCAGGATTGTTTTTGCTAACTTCTCCCATTGAGCTCTGACAGCAAGAATGTTTTTCCACATTTCACTCCACCTGAGATGTCAAGTTTCATGGTTTCAGGCCCATTCATGAAATAATCCAATTAAGCGCAGGTCTTGTCACTTGTTGATTTCAATACCCTGGTTAGCTATGTGCTCAATACTACTCTCGACGTGCATTTAGATAAGCTGTCTTTGAGCACCGCAATTTGTCCGCCCATCCAGAGACATGGAAATCTACCCAGGTGGGCGAGAGCCAGAGAAACAAACTAGCTGTCGAGTCTCTTTTGTTTACTGCTGATGGAGTGGAGGGTAAGAAAAAAAAAACCCAACAGAAAAATATCACAAATATCTTGTGAGGGCCCTCCACATTTCGTGGAGCAATGCATTTGAAACAAAGTTAAAATCACTCCTTTCCATGCGGAGGCTAATCGGGATGAGGGGCCTATCACACTGGGGGGTGACACGGGGGGCACCTTGGGGCACGGCTGGGTGGATGGTTTGTTTTTGTCCAAGTTGAAGCTTACAGCACTTGAGTGTGACAGGGAGAGTGGGAACAATTGAGGCCGATTAGATACAGCTGTCACTCCATCCACCATCCTTTATAAAGCGACAACAATGACCGTGGGCTTGATGGCTGGTTGGCTGCACGTTGGTGGTATGCATGCGTATCACAGCACACAGTGGGGCTGCAGTGTTAAGAGGTGAATGCTTGGGCAAATTAAGGTATGGTCTTTGAGATTTGAATAATGTGTTGGGTGTGTTTAGTGTACATTGTGTCTGTATGCATATAAGCCTATGCATGTATTTTGGATGCATGCCTGTGTTTGCATGGCAAATTGTGTGAATGTGTGTTTTGGGGTTTGGGGGGTTTCTGTGCATGGGATTTCAGGGGTAAATTGTTGTTTTGGAGTGTTTCCTTTTGGACCATGGGCCTCCCTATTTGCATTTGCCTACAGTGAATGGCTATATCAGACATGCTTTGCTGGGAAGAGACAACTACTGCTGCTAGCATGGCTGTTTAAAACTATATACTCACCCATGGCTTAGCTAAATTCTAAGACCAATGAATTGACCACTGAGGGCATTTTGAGTATTTTCTGTATCACATGTAGGCTAATCACATCAGTTTACACTTAATACTATCGGCTACATTTTCAAAAGTCAGATTAATTGGCAGTATGTTTGACCTATCCAAGGTTAGACATTTTTCTAAAGTTTTTGAGAAGTGCTTTTGATTGCTGGGTTGTTTACCTCTCTGGCTACACATGTAAAACACACACTGTAACATAAAACAAAAGTAAGTGACCTAAAAGGAAACTCATTTTGCCGTTATCTTTTAAAGTGAAATCCAATATTCTGTTAAACAGACAGCACTTGGGATGCTTTTTGGCTGGTGCTCTGGTTATACCCTCGGGTTACCAGGTACCCTGGTCTAACACCTGCGTATTTGGCTGTCTCTCTCTCTTGTTCATTCTCCCTCACTCAGTGTGTGCTGCTGGATAAGTTTGTGGCTGCGCCAGATGAGGAAATCGTCACTCATCAGGCCTTGGACCTACTGGAGGACAGCAAGTTCTGGGCAGGCCTTGTCTTCATAAATATGCACTCTTGGTCCACCAACGTCCCGCCTCATGTTAAGTTCAAGATCCGTATGGATATTGATGCAGTGGAGCGCACCAATAAGGTCAAAGACAGGTTAGAATCAAAGTCAAGTGGAACTGATGGATTTAGTATAACGATGATAAACTTAGAGACTAATAAACATGTGTGCATTGCTCAGGTATTGGGACCCTGGCCCCAGAGCCGATCCGATGGATGACTTCCGTTATATTTGGGGCGGCTTTGCTTACCTCCAGGACATCATAGAGCACGGGATCATCAAGACTCAGACAGGAAAGGAGTGGCCACTGGGTGTTTACCTACAGCAGATGCCCTACCCTTGTTATGTGGATGATCTGTGAGTGGAAAACAAGATCATTTAGTAACTTTAAACAACACTTTTAGTAATAGCCATAGCAGAAGTCCTTGCTGACTTTCTTTTAGCTTTTGATTTTCAAGATAGAGTCATGATTTAGCATTACGCTACTTGGTAAACTACTTTTTTTGGTGGTAAACATGATAGATTATGAGAATCACCCAATTCTGGTTCCACACTTCAATAACTGTGTCCTTCTCTTCCATCTTATTTCTCCTTCTCCTTCTCTGTCCTCAGCTTCATGCTGACATTGAACCGCTGTTTCCCCATCTTCATGGTGCTGGCCTGGATCTACTCCGTGTCCATGATAGTCAAGAGTATTGTCCTGGAGAAGGAGCTCCGCCTGAAGGAGACCCTGAAGGCCATGGGGGTCACCAATGGCGTCATCTGGTCCACTTGGTTTATTGACAGCTTCCTCATGATGGGCACTAGCACCGCTCTCCTCACTGCCATCATCATGGTGAGGAAGGATTTATTTATTTATTTTGATCCTCATTTCCTGATTTGTCTCATATAAGCACTGTGTGTTTGGGCAGAAGACCTGATGCCACAGGAACACTGATCATGTATACAGTATGTGAATGGAGCTCATAGAGTGCATGTCTCTGATCATGTTAACATATCTGGATATTTACTATATATGAGTTGTTACCATCAGGCAGATGGTACAGGGTGCCATCCCTCCGACCAGTATTGTACTGCTAAACAAACTGTAAAAATAATCTCTGTGTGTGAGGATGCTGCACCATATCATATGTAGAGCACTTTAATGGGATGGTGCGCATAGGACAATATTAATGTTTGTGTCCTGTTGTTGATGTTTGATGTTGGTGCTGTTATTATTGTCTGTTGTCTGTTTATTCATGTTTGCTGTATGACACATGATGCATTTCCAAAAGGACAAATATCTGTCTGTCTGTCCGTTCGTCTGCCTGTCTGTCTGTCTGTCTGCCTGCCTTCCTGTGTGTGTGTGTCTGTCTGTCTGTCTGTCTGCCTGCCTTCCTGTGTGTGTGTGTCTGTCTGTCTGTCAAGATATCACCCAGCTGTGAATCATTATTACATGATCTTTTTCCTTGAACTAATGAATAAACAATAGTGGCTCATCGATTGCATACATATAAATCATTAATGAAAGGACTGTGAATACCATGACATCATGGGAATTATGTCAACGGCTTTGCAGGAATGGGCCGGTCAATGATTAACACTTCTATGTTGTAAAAGTCACACAAGTCGTCTCTTGTAGTCAGCCAGAGACTCAGCTGATATATTATAGTAAGATGGACTGTTGTGACCTCTAGTGGATGATATGTGTAAAGCAATGTTTTATACCAAGATTACCCAAATAATGTTTATATTGCATGTCATTGCATGTGTTATTTCACAACTACTTTTGGAGAAAAAAAAATAAAAAAAATAGGGAGTGCTACACTGGGTCAAGAAACTTGGTGTTGGTGATGTTAAAAAAACAGGTGCTCTTCAAGGATAGGTCAAGTAGTCAAATTATAATTAAACAAAAACACTGTCCAGCTTACTTTGAATGGAAGTCTATGGTGTGGGTTGGCAGTCTAAAAAACATCTGAGGCACCCTGATTGTAAATTTAAAAAAAGCCTATGTGAGTACATGGATTACCAGCACATTTTGACTCAGAGTGTCCTTCAGGATTTGAATGGTTTTGTAGACTGCTAACTCACACCATGGACTTCTATTAAAAGTAACCTGGTCATTGTTTTTTATTCTGAAGGTTTTTATATGAATATATCAAATAGGCTATTGAAAATGAGTTTGATTCAAATGATAATGCAAAAGACATGTACTGTAGATTATTTCGATTTGATGTAAAAACATTGTGTCCTGGACGGCAACATTTCTCTCAATTGAAGCATTAAATGCAGATACAAAATACAGTACACAGTGTGCAACAAAATGTCTTTTCTAAGTTTAAAGCTATTTAAGGAGTCATTTAATATGGAAAACCAATGCCTAAGAACCAAGACTATGTATCCAAAGCAATTGAATATGTTTTTTGAAAAATGTTATCTCTTATACTTCCTTACTTAAATCACCATGTGCTTCTCCTCCAGTTTGGTATTCCTCTGCAGATTCAGTACATTGGAACTGAAAACCCCTTTTCTCTCTGTCTCTGGCCTACAGGGAGGAAGGATACTGAACTACAGCAACGGCGTCATCCTCTTCCTCTTTCTGCTCACCTTCACCACAGCTACCATCATGCAATGCTTCCTCCTCAGCGTCTTCTTCAACCAGGCCAACCTGGCAGCAGCCTGCTGCGGCATCGTTTACTTCGCCCTTTACCTCCCGCACATCTTCTGCTTCGCCTGGCAAGACCGCATCACCAAGGACATGAAGATCTTGGTGGTGGGTGTCACATCTCAGCATCTGGAGCATGCTTCAAATGAATACACTCTACTGTATATAGTACAGTATATAGCAATTAATCAATTTCAGCTACAGGACAGGATTTACCTGCTCAGAGTCTTCAATTCATGACTCTTCACATGTATAACTGACTTTTTACCAACCTTTAAAAAAACACAACTAGTTGTTACTCCTTAATTATACAACAGATTTATTCCTAGATCTCAGAAACCAAAGCCGTATTACTCTGCACAACTAAACGTCACGCAGTCTATGTTGTATAAACTTCATGGTCATAGCATTTCTCAAAAAAGCAGTTGCCCATTTGTTAATAAACAGGCAGTAAATGAAGTACAGCAAACACTGATATTGAGAGAATATGATGAAGAAAATTTGTTACACAGAAGAAATTAAGCTGCGACTATAGATGGTCGAAGGACGGGTCTTAAATGTAGAAGATGGTTTTACCATTGCCTCTCCCCTCAGAGTCTGCTGTCCCAAGTGGCTTTTGGCTTTGGGACGGAGTACCTGTCGCGGTACGAAGAGCAGGGCCTGGGTCTGCAGTGGGACAACATCCAGACCAGCCCTCTGGAGGGGGACGAGTTCTCCTTTCTCACCTCCATCTGCATGATGAGCCTGGACACTGTGCTGTATGCTGTGCTGGCCTGGTACCTGGACAATGTCTTCCCCGGTCAGTGCATTAAAGAGGAATTAAGGGATTGGTTACAACTGCTGTAAAAACAAATACTATTTTGATTTCTTTATATATTTACATGTGTTATTTTTGTTTCTGTTTTCATCACAGGCCAGTATGGAATTGGTCGACCATTTTACTTCCCCTTCCTGCCCTGTTATTGGCTCAACAGTGTGGCTCCAGCTTCAGGTACTTGCTTACTATTTTCCCTATTCACCTACTGTGCATGAGAAAAGATTTATGCTGAGGGGAGAGACTGTCACCATAATGTACCGATCTCAGCCCTAAGTCGGTTTTACAATCCTTTCTTTTGTCTCCAAAGGCAACAACAAACTGAGGTTGGATAGAAAAAGCTTTGATAACCTGGCAAACAAACAGCAAGGAGAGCAGCAGAAGCCAGAGAAGGAGGAAAACCAAGATCAGGAGAAACCCACGACTCTGGAGGAGACGGCCTCGTGTGAACACCAGGATCAGCGTGAGAGGCTGGAGAAGGAGAACCACGGCGAGGCAGAGAACCAGGACAAATACGGTATCATAGTCACAGCTGGTTTTCTTACACAGAGAGGTGCAATTTATTAAAGTCAGCTTTTTATTTTCAGCTCTGCTCTGAGTATCCATGCAATACTTCACAAAACAGTACAACATTGAACAAATACAACAACAATATTTGTCAGGGGCAGTTGAGACGTGTGTACATTCTCAGTTACTTCATAGCTTAACAGTTCAGTTAGTTGTTGGCATCACGATTGATGTAAATGACCCATTTCCCCAGTTCTTGTTGAAGATATGTCCTTTAATTCTTAGTTGGCATGTCTAGCTTTTCCATTGAAAAAATATCCCGGACAATATCAAACCACTGCTCTTTCCCTGGAGGCTCAGCTTTATACCAGCTTCTTGTTATAGCTTTTTTTTGCTGGCTATAAGCAGAATTTTTGCCAGATCTGCACATCATATTCTACACAGTTCTATCATGATGTTCTTATTACACAGCTGCATATCTATCAGCATATCTGCTTCTTTCTGATATCTCAAGGACAAATTACAGCATAATTCCATGTATAATTCATTGCATATCTTATTCATTATGTTGATGTAATATTTCTTCAAGCAAACACTTGATCTCCATTCAAAATTGAAGCCATCTCTCTATTTGCTCTCACTTTCCCTCTCTGCCAATCAGTCATTGTGTGGGAACTCGGTGCCCTTGTGTGTGTGTGTGTGTGTGTGTGTGTGTGTGTGTGTGTGTTTGCACTTGCTGGCATTATGTGAGCACGCACGCACACACACACGCAAGCACGCACCCACACACACACGCACACACACACACACACACACACACACACACACACACACACACACACACACACACACACAC